>BQNB010033789.1:0-52055 GCA_026074375.1 Tanacetum coccineum | reverse complement strand
TCTTCTTGGGAAGAATGATCCGGACTATTAGTCAAAGAGCTCATTGTTCATGGCTCTGATACCAATAAAATGCGGAAAGCGAAAGCTTAATGAACAACTAATACATAACACAAGCCCATCAATAATATCATGCCAAATACAATAAGCCAAAAAAATGAATAGAAGGTTCTTTCGCAATACATTCTAGAAAAGTAAGAAATAGTAAAATGTAATATCGCTTTATAGCAAAATAAATTCAATCACCCAAAAGTAACACTAATTATGTAATCATATGGTCAAAATCAGTTGTTGTTAAGACTGTATACTGATGCATGTTACTGGTAGTTTATGATGGATCAGATACAGGGTTGGGATTCCAGGCATGTACGTGTTCCATGTGACTCGCTGATGAGATACCTGCCGAGGCGCTTGAAAATGGATCCTATTGCCATTACAAGGCAAGAGTAATTATATTAAATTTTCCATGTGATTCTATATAAATATGTTTGTGGCATGATCAGTAATAGTCAAGCATGGGCTACGGTGACGTTGATTTGATAGAAGATCATAATGGTAACAAAAGTCTTCTAGGCGCTTATCATATTAGACGATGGTTTAATTAGGAATGAGCAAGACGACAGAGTGAAATTGTTTTCGAATAGCTTTTGTATCTTATATATTTGAGTTAGATCCCTTTTCAAGTGGTTTGTTTTATTCTTAACATTTGATTTAACAGCAATACATGTTTCTTGCGAATTAGCAAAACATTAATCTTGGAGGGCATGGGGTTGCAGTGGATTGTTTGGATCATTTGAGACTGATGCAAAAGAGTGATGCAGATAAGCATGTTTCATTGAGGAGGATGTTGTTGGAGGCTTGAGTTGAGACTCATGAAGGCAGCTTGTTTCGGATAGCTTGGATGATAATTAGGTAATTATTGGAATATGTTAGTTAGATTAGCAATGTATGACTAGAAATGTGTGAGCCTATTAGGGGCACACGCGTTAAACACTTAGAGTGCGTTTTACTTCACGTAAGTTTCTAAATGTAAACCAAAGGACTAGAATTGACTAGACTCGGATCCTAATAGCCCTTAGTGTTCAGCCGGCCATAATGAAGGTTTTAGAGGGTGTCTACATTCATTGGTTCTATGCGATAAGGAGAAGGGAAGTGTTAGTGATAAGCTTAGGAGAGTGGTTTCCTAGTTAAACCAGAACAAGGGTTTGAAGGCTTTAAATACCCTCACCCCTTGGCCATTCATACGTAACACACATCACAAATACTCCGAATAGCTGCTGCTCATTCTCATTTAATCAAAACAGCCAAATCTAAAACCCTAATTAGGGTTCTTCAATTTTTAGTTCACTCTTTTCCTTTCTGTTGAAATTTGGTAATCCCTTTTAAGGGTTTTTTGAGTGTGATTTGATCCTACAAGTTACACGGCACGTCTAGGGTGTTGGTTTACTTGTTCTTAAGGCGTGACAACGGATAGAAAGGATCTAGGGTTTGGTTTGTTAATTTTTAGTTGATTTGGTGAAATTCGGTAGAACCAAATTCAGTGGAAACCCTAGTTTCTCTTTCTGATTTTTGGTACAACTTTAGGGATTTGGTTTTGGTGCTAGATTTCTATAGGTTTGCATTACAAGTGTTGTTTGGGTCATACGTGAAGCAAGGCTAGCATCCGGGCGCACTTGGTTGACGTGTTTGTGTGAGCATCCATAGAGGTGGAAATTTATCCACTAGTTTCAAAGTTTTAGTCCTTGTTTGACTTGTTCAAGTCATTCATCAAGGTTAGTTTTCTTGTATTGATTGTGTGTTAATCATATGTGCCAAACTAGATCCATATCTGCTATGTACTCGTAGTTATTTGTTAACTTGTTAAAAAATCACAACAGTAGCATCACGAGTCATCCTCGTTTGGTGTTTATGGGCTACACACGAATAAAACACGCTAAGGCTGCATAAGAAAATGTTTATTTATTAATCTATTAGAAAATTATGGAACAACATGCAATTCTTGTCATAAATAATAAATAAAGACCTAGAACTAAACTAATGTTACTTGTTAATAAGAATGAATAGATTAAAATTAAAAGTTAATTAAGCTACCATGTTATTCTATTCATTATCTCAGCCTTAAGACTCACACAGTCATGTTATATGATGTAAGAGGCGATCTAGGCACTTTAGCAGAAAGCCTAGTTTGGGAAAGACTCTTTTGAGAACTCGAGGTATTATGTGATTGACTGCTTTCCACATAAGAGTGTGTCTTCACTTCTACTCATTTTTCTGTCTGTTTTAATTGCTTATATGTGATATGCCATGTGATTGCTCAATATTTGCATATGGACTTTATGAAACTCTAAAAACAGACTAATACTTAAAGAGAAATTTGGTTTGAACATGTTTGATATTATACACGTAAGTATACTCATTGTGACCAATTATGTGCTATTCTGAAATTGGGGTTTTTGGAAAAAATTTAATACGGACAATAAACTATGAAATTTGATTTTTTGTGTAATCTTATTTTTTATATGCTTTTATCATATGATGAATCACTACTGTACCATGGCTTAATTGACCATGGCTTTAGTGGAATTCTAGGGTTAAATTGATCTTTAATCTTCTCCCGCCCCACTACATGCTTCGGCATATGAGGGAATTATTGGAAGAACTTGTGTTTTCAAACGCATGTAGTAGTACAATATAGGGTTTGATCAATTTGTAATTATTCCTGCGATATTAGCACATATAAAACTAATGTTAACAAAGGGTTTTCTTAACTTGTGCTACAAGATGTTTTGCATGCTTCTTGTACACGATTTTGTCATATTTATTTGTATACCCCTATGTGAAATTTTAAGTCTAACCCAGACAAAATTAAGAACATGTGCACTCGGTTTGACCTCTCTTGTCAGACCTTAGGGCCTCCCCAACCCATTGCGAATTATTTCATAGGTTAGATCTATGTCAATGTTCGCACGTTCTTTTTTTGGTTGACTTAAATCAAGTTAGACCTCAGACCCGAGGCATAAGATGAGACAAAATATGCATTTTACATTACTATAAGATTTACAAATGTCATAAGTCTCATAAATCTAAGAGTTGCATTTTATGCAATTAACGCTCGTCACTTACCTCTTTCCCTACTTGTTTACATGTTGGTCAGGTAATAAGTGAGAGGACAAGTTAGATCTTATTCTTATTAGTAATTAATTAGGTAGTTAAGTCTTTTAATAATTTAATTATGGACAATACTAATTATTTGAACGATGACTACCTCGGTTGTTAACAATTTGGGTTTCAGGGGTTTCTTCGAGAAACAGAATTAACTGGACCCAACTTTACAGACAACTTAGGATTGTACTATGAGTTAAGGATAAGTTGGATTACCTACACCAGCCAATTCCTCTTCCCAACTCAAGCTCGTCAGCAAGTTGCTCCAAAAGCTCTTGCACCTCATGCTGCATGGGATAAAGGATCAAAAGAGATTGCTGGACTCATGCTCATGACTATGTAATTAGATATATAACAAAATCTAGAAAACCTTGGTGCCTATGAGATGTTTCAAGAGTTAAAAACTATGTTTGCTCAACATGTAAAGCAAGAGCTCCTTCAGACTATGAGAAATTTTCACTCTTGCAAATTGTAATATCTTACGTTCTCAAAATGAAGAGATATATAGACATTCTTGAGTGCCTAGGCTACCCTATATCTCTTAACCTTGGTGTGAGTCTCATTTTGATCTGTCTGCGCAAGGAGTTTGATAGTTTTGTGCAGAATTATAATATGCATAGCATGGGGATGACGGTTAATGAGTTGCATGCTATGCTAAAGCTACATGAGTAAACTCTGACCAAGAAAGATCCTGCACTTTATGTAATTCGAGCAATTAGAAATTGGCTTCTAGGGGCCAAAATCAAGGTAAATGGAAAAATAAGTTTTCTTATGTTCCCAAGCCCAATATTACCCCTCCACATAAAATGAAAAACCCTGCAAAGGACTCAGTCTGTCATCAATGTGGTGATACAGGCAATTGAAAAACGAACTGTCATTAGTATTTAGCCAAGTTGCTGAACAACAAGAAGCTATCTCAAGGAGCTAGAGGTTCACGTATCTTCACTATAGAACTCTATACTTTTCCTAATAAATATTGGGTTTATGACACTCATTGTGGCACTTGTTTCAGGGAAGTAAGAAGCTAAAGCCATGAGCCTTAAGTTTGTACATGGGCAATGGTCAGCGTACAACCGTTGAAGCAATTAGATCTTTTCATCTGTCTCCCTAGCAGATTAGTTATTGTCTTGAACAATTGTCATTATGCTCCTTCTATTACTAGAGGAATCATTTCAGTTCCCATTTATATGATGATGGTTTTGTTAATCGCTTCATTGGTAATACAATTTTGGTTTTTAGAAATAATATGGTTTATTTTAGTGCTATCCCAAGGGATGGTACTTTTGAAATTGATTTTGATAATTCTTATACAAATGGTAGTTCTATGTATGCTGTAAGCAAAAGAGCCAAGGTAAACTTGGACTCTGCTCTCTTGTGGCACTGTCGTCTTAGAACATGATGGACTTCTTGATTCAATTAACATTAGGGCATTTGAAAAATATGTCTCCTGTATGTCTGGAAAGATGGCACAAAAACCTTACACACATCAAGTGGAAAGGGCCAAAGATCTACTTGGACTAATAAACACCGATGTATGTGACCCATTTAGAACTGTGTCAAGATAAGGAGCGAGCTACTTCATTACTTTCACTGACGACTTTAGTCGTTATTGTTAAAACCTAATTGTAGGATTCATAGATCATTTTGCCCATCTAGGATATAATAACATTGAATGATATAAAGCACAGCGGAATAACAAAAAAGAATATCAATGTTATCACAAGGTTTTCTTTTATTCTTCTACTAATAAACTATAAACTATTCAACTTTAATCAGTCAACTGTGCTATCTAGACAACTAACTACTACTACTAATAAGCTAACTATTAGACTCTCATGGGAGAGATCTAACTATAATGGATATGAAACTATTCACCCTACATCTCTTTATATACTAGAGAGGCTAGGGTTTACTAGAAAACCTAGCTTTGATAAGAAGCTAACTTAATATTGCACATTAAGTCCTTGTTGTTTCATCTTTCTTCTTTTCTTCATATGTGGTTTTGTAATCATTAAATCTTAAATCCCAAAAATCTTCCCCAATTTGATATTACAAAACAATCTTCATGTATGAAACAATCTTCAAAGCTTCCCTTTGAAATAAGATCTTCTTATACATGTCACCACTTTAAAATAAGCTGCAAACCATATAGTCTTCTTCCCCTTTTTGTAATCATTAAATAGGGGTCATATGTAGATAAGCAACTTGTGAACACTCCCCCTTAAGTGGTACATGTAGATGGTTAAACATGTTAACAATAAGCTTCCCCTAAAAGTATACTAACCATCTTTTGAATCACGAACTCAATAGGCTTCAAATAGTAATTATTAATGAAAATCATTTAAGTGCAATAACATCATCCTCTCTTAAGTGACTGTTGCCTCAGTCGGCGATCTACTTGCAATCCTTGTTTGTACGTAACAAAAAGGTTACCCTTGTCACATAATTGATTAAAAAGCCATTGCATCAAATATTTTCATAATACTCTCCAAAACAAACCATTATTTCATCATTGTTCAAGATCCAAATGCGTCCGTGTTGTCCCATATCGGACAAAGCTAGCAGAATTAACCATAAGCCTAGCAGACTTAACCAAGTAATGCTAGCAGAATTAACATCCAAACCAAATAGCAACACTTTTTCTGTCCCAAAGCTGTCACTAAACTATCACTGAGCTGTTGTTAGCGACACATAATCTGTCACGAATCTGTTGCTAAACTGTCATAGAACTGGGTACTCTTTGCTCCTAATTTGTTAGTGACACTTTGTTCTGTCGCTGCTCTGTCACTAATAGGGATGCTCCTTCCTCCCATATCAATTAGTGACACCTTTAACCATTGCTATTTTGTTACTATTCTGATTGAATTAACTTTTAACCGCAGCAGTACTAACATTTCAACAAGTAGTATTAATACTTGTATGGTCAGTACTAAGTACTCCACAACTACGTGAGGAGTATTAACCCATGAAAGAGCAGCACTAATATGAATATAGCAGCATTAAGTATATATAAGAGCAGTATTAACTTTCATACCTCATGCTATCTTCGTCCAAAAGCAGTAGCATATTATATGGAAGTAAAATCCAATCCCTAAAACTTAGACATTTAGCAGAGAAATTTTTCAATCACGACTCATGGCATCCATAATATCTTCCATAATTCACTCATCCATAACTACTTCCATATACAAACCTACTGTTGACCCTATCATTTATTGTTATCACTCATATTAATCTATTTAATGCTATTTCCATCAATAGCAGCCACGTTCCATGTTAGTGCAACAATAGAATCCTAATCCCAAACCTGCTATTATACACCCGTGTCTATCTACTGCTTCTAATGAACAACAAATCAGAAAACGTACCTCTTGTTTAAACCTGCTGTCGCATATCATTATTGAAACACCATGAACCAACAATAAGTAAACTATTTATAATCATAACTGTTGTGATCATGGTTATACATCGTTTGCTTCAACTGTTGTTGTGAAACAATATCAACCATCAATATCAATCGTGACAACAACGAAACCTTAGATACAAACAATCAACAAGATGCCTTGAAACCCTAAACTATTAATGAATGAGTCCATCACCTTCTTTTAGAAATCGTTTAGGGTTTTATAATGAAGATCCAATGGTTTCGTTGTGGTGATGAGAATCAACAACAAACAGAATTGAAATCTTAACACTTTACATGATGATGATCAGAAGTATATACAATCAATGTCCATCTCGACTAGGGTTCATCGTTGATCCAAAATCAACTCATCAAAGCCAGTCGAGACAAATATAATCACCAAACAAAAACTTGAAAAACGCCTTTTCTACAACAGTTTTAGAAAAATCATATCTTTAATTTGAAAACTCAAATCAAAGATCGCTCCAGTCAAATTGTTCCTATATGTGTATAGAACCTTCAATTAAAATTTCGTGACGATCCAACGGTTAACGAATGATTTATCATCATTTTACCACGGCTGCCCAGAAAGTGACGAACGTAAAAACCCTAAACGGATTTTTAGGATTCTTCTTCGTTCTTCGACCATAAAACCTTGAATCCTAGATATCAAGAGCAACCCGCTCTGATACCAACTGTTATGACCTAATTGTAGGCTTCATAGATCGTTTTGCCCATCTAAGATATAATAACATTAAATGATATAAAGCACATCGGAATAACAAATAAGAATATCAATGTTATCACAAGGTTTTCTTTTATTCATCTACTAATAAACTTTAAACTATTCGACTTTAATCAGTCGACTATGCTATCTAGATAACTAACTACTACTACTAATAAGCTAACTACTAGACTCTCATTGGAGAGATCTAACTATGATGGATATAAAACTATTCACCCTACCTCTCTTTATATACTAGAGAGGCTAGGGTTTACAAGAAAACCTAGCTTTAATAAGAAGCTAACACATTAAGTCCTTGTTGTTTCATCTTTCTTCTTTTCTTCATATGTGGTTTTGTAATCATTAAATCTCAAATCCTAATAGTTATGGTTATGTTTACTTGTTAAAGCATAAACATTGAAGTGTTTGAAACTTTGAAAGTGTTTCAAAAGGAAGTAGAAAATCAACTTGGGAAGACCATAAAATCGCTATGTTCTGATCATGGAGGCGAGTCAATAGTTTTTAGATCATCTAAAGGAGCATGGTATTATCGCCCATCGAACTCCTCCTTACATGCTACAACATAAAAGTGTGTAAGAGAGGAGAAATAGAACCATACTAGATATGGTTCGCTCCATGATGAGTCAAACAACTCTTCCAAATTCCTTTTGGGATTATGCCCTTGAGACTGCTGCATGCATTCTCAATATGGTTCCAACTAAGAAGGTTGAAAAGATACCATACGAAGTATGGCATGGGCAAGCCCCTAAGCTGTCTTACTTAAAAGTCTAAGGTTGTGAGGTACTTGTTAAGCGAGATACTCTTGCCAAGCCTAAAAAGTTAGAGCCTAGATCTATTAAGTGTATCTTTGTAGGATACCCTAAAGAAAAAATAGGTTATTCTTTCTACTACCTACCCGAGAACAAAGTACTTGTTGCTCGGAATGCTAAATTCCTAGAGAATAGTCGTATAACTCAAGAAGCAAGTGGGAGTTTAGAAGATCTTGAAATTATTCAAGAAGAAGATACACGTCTTTTCATTGACACTAGCTTAAATCATGAAGAGGATGATCTAGAAATAGATGAACCTCAAAGTGATATCATTCCTATTCATAGGTCCACAAGGACACGCCATGCCCCAGATCGTATGTGCTTATATGTCGATGCTGAGGTACATGAGTTGGGGGATCTCGGTGAACCCGTTAACTATAAAGATGAATTATTAGACCTTGAGTCTGAAAAATAGATTGATGCTATGAATGAGGAAATGCAATCCATGAAAGACAATGAAGTTTGGGACTTAGTTAATGTTCCTCCTAACGGCAAACCTATTGGTAGAAAGTGGCTCTTTAAAAAGAAGACCAATATGGATGAAGCTATACACACCTTTAAAGCTTGTCTTGTAGCGAAGGACTTCACTTAAACCTACAGGGTTGATTATGAAGAAACCTTCTCTCCAGTTGCAGACAATAAAGTTATTAGGATTCTTATTGCCATAGCCGCGTATTATCACTATAAGAGTTGTCAAATGGATGTCAAAACTGCCTTCCTCAATGGACATATCTTAAAAGAGGTCTATATGGAGTAACCTTAAGGTTTTGTCAATCCAAAATATCCAAACCGAGTATAAAAGCTAAAACGTTCCATTTATGGACTTAAGCAAGCATGAAGGAAATGGAATAAATGATTTGATGATGAAATAAAGAATTTTGGTTTCACTCAAAATCGTGATGAGCCATGTGTATATCTAAAGGCTAGTGTGAGTAATTTCACTTCCCTACTCTTGTATGTCGATGATATATTGATCATGAGAAACAACATTTCAATGTTACAAGATGTAAAATCCTACCTTGGAAGGTGTTTTGCTATAAAAGATTTAGGTGAAGCTGCATATATTCTTGGAATCAAGATCCACAGAGATAGATCATGGCGGTAGATTGGTTTGTGTCAAAGTGCTTATATTGAGAAAATCTTAAAGAGATTTCACATAGAGAATTCCAAACGTGGAAGTATCCCCATACAAGAAAATCTAAGACTGAGTAAATCACAAGGTTCTTCAGTTGAATTGAAGCGCATGGAAAATGTACCATATGCCTTGGCTATGAGTTCTTTTATGTATGATGTGAGATGTACTTGCCCTGATGTTGCGTTCACTCAGAACATAATAAGCCGATTTCAATAGAATCTAGGTAATATTCATTGGACTACTATGAAGAACATTCTGAAGTATCTCAGGAATACTAAGGATATCTTTTTGGTTTACGGAGGTGATATATAACTAGAGCTCAGGGTTTCTTGCTACACTGATGCTGGATATCTGACGGATGCTGATGACCTCAAGTCTAAGGATATGTATTCTTTTTAAATAGAGGTGCAGTTGACTGGAAGAGTACAAAGCAAATCATCTTCGCAACTTCATCTTTATAAGCTGAATATATTGCTGCTTATGATGCTTCTAAGGAAGTCATTTGGGTTAGAAAATCCAACTTGACCTCTCACTTATTACCAAAGGTTTGATGAATGAGTAAAGAAGCGGGGCAAGAGGTAAGCCACGAGCGTTAATTTTATTTCAGCAACTCTTAGATTTATGAGACTTGTCATGATATTAATAAACACGTAATAATGTCACGTGCAATTTAGTCTCATCTTATGCCATGGGTCCAAGGTCGGACCAGGCATACTCGATTTAAGTCTACCAAGCAAAAACATGCAAAAATCGTCATATGTCTGACTAGTGAGCGAAATTCTCCATGGGTTGGAATGACCCTAAGGCTGACCAAAGAGGCCAAGCCAAATGCACGTGTTCTTGGTTGGCTGGCATAGATTTAAAATTTTCAAATAGGGTATTCACATAAATGTGGTAAAATCGTATACAAAGAAGCATGCAAACAACTTTGTAGCACTAGTTTTAAAAACCTTATTTTTGACATTGTAGTTATGATAGGTTCTCGGTAACTCCAATCGAACGCACAAAGAAGCAGAGAAACAAGTCAGCGCAAATCATATTAAAAGCCTTAATTCTTTAGGAGTATTGACCACTCTACCTTAAACTTCTCTTATAGTTTGTTCTAGTGGGTGAGCCGTACGTCCCTAAGATATATAATGTCTCGTTTTTAATTTAACCTATAAATCACGTTTCATAGTTAAGTGTCCTATTAATTTTCTCAAAAATTAGTTTTCCACGAAACAAATAGCAGGTCACGATGAACATGTATTTAGCCGTGAAAATTAATAGACCTTTTAATATAATCTTTCTATTTATGTATTATTCCGTATTGCATACTATTATGCGTGTAAACGAGTAACCAAGTAAACAAATATGCACATATGTAGACAAATAAAAAAGATGACATTAAATAAATAGACAAGTAAGTATGTAAAATCCGAGTTCTCTTGCGAGTCTTCCCCAATTGGAGAACCATAAGACCCTCACTAGGTTTTCAGCTCAATGCCTAGATCGCCCCGTTTATCAATAAAAGTGATTGAGTAGGTTTTATTGCCAAAATAGGAAACTAAATCAAACTAAATATTTAAAAGATCTCATTTCCAAAAATAAAAGATTTTATTACTATAAATAAAAATCAAGATCTTTCAGATATATAATGTGATTCTCAATCCATAAATGCACAATTAAAAAGGAAGCACATCTACCAAATTAACAATTTAATTAACTTTCCTTTTTATCCTATATTAACTTTTAATAGTATCTACATATTTTATTTAATTATGACAAAGATTTGCATATCTTTGGCATATTTTGCTAATAAAACACAAAAGAAAATATTAACATAGCATATCAAATATGTAAATTAATATTAGGCGTATAAACTAGGCATGAATATTAAATCAAATTGTGTAACCCTAATGCCAAAACGAGTTCGTGATGCCACTATTGGGATTTATCAAACTAGGTAACCAATTTCCTACGAGTATATAGTTTTAGCAGGTAGATTAACATGTAATAGAGTAGAAAAACATACCTTTTAGCAATTGATCTTGAAAACGAGTTATTGGTTAAATTATCACATCTACGGTTGCTTATATAATCATGTCAACGGAATACGCCAAGCTGTCTAGACTTGATTTCACGAACCAAACACCCTTTGTGCTAAATTGATTAAAAAATGCACCCTTGTGTGCTTAATCAAACCAATAAACCCTAATTAGGGTTTGTACCAAAACCCTAATTACCGAAACCCTAGATCCAAAAACCTTGAACCGAAACCCTAGTTTGGGTTTATATTTTTGCCGAGTTAGGAGAGAACCAAAACACCACGTGTAGTGTCATCGAGCTAGGAAGATGATTAAACCGAAAACCCTAAAAGGGTTTTAGGTTGCGATCGGTTGGAAATGAACAAGAACCGAAACCCTAAAGGGTTTAGGATTCGGTCGAGTATAGGGGAGGAGAGCACTGAAAATAATGAGGTGTTTAGTGATTGAATGAATAAATAATGAGGTTTAGGGTGGGGGTTTATATAGGCACACATCCATAAAGCTTTTGGAACAAGATAGATATCTTTTCCATAATTATTCAGATCTTTTTTCCTTTCCTTTTTTCCCCTCTCTAAAACCGGCCAAACACCCCCCCTAGAACCTTAGGGGAGTCGGCCAACATTGGGCTCCCTTGTGGTTCGGGTTTTGTCTAGTTTTGTCCCTTGGGTTTATATCGTGAAGTATTTAACCATATTCTTTGTGTATTAACGTGTGTGCCCCCAATAGGCTCACATATTTCTAACGTATAAAATGCGGAACCAACTCACATAATCCAACAC
Organism: Tanacetum coccineum; assembly: GCA_026074375.1. Classification (NCBI taxonomy): domain Eukaryota; kingdom Viridiplantae; phylum Streptophyta; class Magnoliopsida; order Asterales; family Asteraceae; genus Tanacetum; species Tanacetum coccineum. The sequence goes on along the minus strand of BQNB010033789.1, from coordinate 39,998 downwards.
CAAAAACTATCATAAGATGATATTAGTATAGCATGTTTATGCTGATCATGACCTTTTAATGCAATATCTTTAAAAAGTTGATTGTATTTGTGGGACCTGGTGAGCATCAATTCGTACATGTTATTATCTTTTTAAGATTTAAAAATCTATATGATTCTTTTATGCATAGAGTATACTATGGTTGTATGTTTTTCAAAAAAGTACATTCTAACAATCTCGTGTATGTATAATCTCTTGTACTTTAATATTTATAATCTGTTTTGACTTTCAGTTGGCGAATAAGAATGTTCAGGTTTTATGAAATAGGCAAAATTATGTACTCTTATTTGTGCACTAGAGTTTTTTTCAACATTATATTTTCAATTTTGCAAATCTCTTATAATATAAGAGATTGACCACATTATACCATTAAAAATCACAATTGAAATGCTGAAACTAGCATTGACGTCATTTTCTCTCAAGCCAGCACCAAGCCTTGACAACATTAATTTAATGTAGAAGCTTGTGTACTTAGTGAATGATAAATGCCTTAAGTGTTTGGTTAAAAATATATTTTAGAAACATATGATATATTTTTGCAACTCATGATAGTGTATGAGATGAACGTGGATGAACTACACTGTATGCGAGTTTGAATTAGTAAAGCGAGTCACGTCATTTAGAGTTCATTATATCCAACACTAATTACAAAGAAAGAGTAAATCAATGAGAACTATTTTCTTTTCAAGTTACGCAGTGAGGGCGATTTTTTAATTTAGATGTACTCTCTTTAACTGGGATATGCCCGTGATCTTTTCTTAGCATTTGTCTACATACCATTGCATATATGCCTAACTAGTTTCATAGCCCGCCAGATGGGAGGACTAGCTTCATTAAAAAAATGCATAAGAATGAAAGAAAATAGGAAAACATATAGTGTAATATGCATTGCAACGATAATGAAACGTTTAGTTACAAATAAATCTATGCTAAAAGAATTCAATTCAAATACAAAATAAAATTTATTTATAATCGACCTTTGTTGTGAAATTTATGTAGTTTCCATCTTTGTCACAACTTGTAGGATAATCCCTCCATGCTGATGATCACGATTTCTATTTTATTTTATTCTTTACAGCAAAAAACTAAAAATTACATCGACTGAGGTTAGAATTAACCTTACAATCTCAGGTGTGTGTAATTAATAATAGGATAACCAAATAGAATAGGTCAAGGGTAAAGCTTACATGTAATTATGAAATCATCAACTAACACTTCGTTCAAAAGCACAAACTCAAGTATTATCATTCTCTGTCATACACTTCCTTCAAAATGATAAGTATCAATACTAATAAAAAAAGAGAAATTCTGTCATGATGTAGCGTAATGCTACACGTTATAGACAAGTAAGTATTGTCAGACTTTTTGTGGGAGTAATATGGTTTACTGACTAGAGGGTTTGAGAAAAACTATTCTCGACTCTTTTTATTAATATTGAATTCTGGAAAATAACATTAAAAACTCCTAAACTTAACCCTATTTATAATAGGCAAATAGTAATCCTAATAGAATACTAATTAGGAATCCTAATCCTAATATGATAAGTAATATGAGAGAACCTCCTAAAAACAAAGTAAAATAAAGACTCTAGAACTTCCTAAATAAAATAAAACATAAGATAATCACTGGATAAATAAAATAAAACATAAGATAATCACTGGATTAAACTCGTCCTAATCTGATAAGTTTCCAACAGCATCATTCTCTCATTGAAAAAACTTGTCCTCGAGTTGTCACGAGGATATAAAGGAACATCTGGATTAAACTTGGACAGGTTTGCAAGATTGAAAGTCGAAGAAATAGAAAGGTGTGCGGGTAGATCAATGATTTTCTGAAGCACTTTGCAGGGACCTATTTTCCGCATCTTGAGCTTGTTATACGTCGCGACAGGAAACCTCTCTTTTCTTAAGTGAACCATTACTTGATCTCCAACTGAAAATGTCTTCATCCTACGATGCTTGTCACTTTGAACTTTGTATTTTCCATTAGAAGACTCAAGTTTTTGTTTCACTTTAGCTTGTACGGCTTCTATTCTTTCAGCCATGTTCTGCGCGGCGATGCTATGACCTGGTAGTGCAGGTAGCTGAACTAAATCAATAGCTTGCTTTGGTGGACATTGGTACACAATTTGGAATGGCGTCTTGCCCGTGGATCTATTCACCATATTATTGAAAGCGAATTGTGCTGGTGCAAGAAATTGATCCCACTGTTTTTGTCGATCACCACAAAGATACCTTATTAGATTTCCAAGCGTTTTGTTCACAACTTCCGTCTGACCATCTGTTTGAGGCTGAAAATATGTACTATAATTCAACTCAGTTTTAAACAAACACCAAAGAGTCCTCCAAAAATGACTAAGAAACTTGGTGTCACGAGTAGATGTGATTGTAGAAGGTATACCATGTAGACTTACTATTTCTTGAAAAAATAACAAAGCCACATTAGATGCGTCATCCATCTTTTTGCATGGAATGAAATGTGCCATTTTGGAATCACGATCTACGACTACTGAATCATAGCCCCTACTTGTGCGAGGAAGCCCCAACACAAAATCCATTGAGATGTCCTCCTAAGGCCCCTCGGGAATAGGTAGCGGTGTGTATTACCTGGTGTTTTGTGAATGACCCTTAGCAGTTTGACAAATAAGGCACTTAGCAACGAACTTACCAACATCTCGCCTCAATTATAGCCAATAATAACGCTCATCAACAATAGTGAGAGTCTTGTCACGTCCAAAATTTCCTCCAAGACCGCCTCCATGCTACTCTTTAATCAATTGTTCTCTTAGTGATGTACGAAGGATACACAAATGGTCATTATAAAATAGATACCCATCATGTTTTAAATTTGGTGGTACTATTTTGTTCTCCTAAATCTGCTTAAAATCATCATCCTCAGCAAATAGATATTTCAAGTGTTCAAACTCTATAACTTTTGTCTTCAATGTTACTAACAACTCAGCCCTTCGGCTTAAAGCATCTGCACCTTTATTTTGTTTGTCTGCTTTATGCTTTAAAACAAAAGAAAAACGTTGCAGATATGCAATACACCTCCCATGCATTCTGTTCATCTTTTGTTGACTATTAAAGTACCTTAATGCTTCATGATCGGTGTAGAGAACAAACTCCGGATGAAATAAGTATTGTTCCTAATGGTGCACGGATCTATAAATGGCATAGAACTCCAACTCATATGTTGACCATTTTTGCCGTGCCTCACTTAACTTTTCATTAAAGAAGGCTACAGGTTTTCCTTCTTGTGATAAAACAACCCCAATTCCAACCATAGACGTGTCACACTCCAAAATGAAAAGTTTATCAAAATTTATCAAAGCTAAAAGCGGTGTACTTGTGAGCTTTCCTTTAATTTGTGCTAAGCTATGATCAACCTCTTCACCCCACTAAAACTTGCCTTTCTTCATGCATTAAGTGACCGGTGCCATTATTGTGCTAAAGTTCCTAATGAACCTTCGATAGAAAGTTGAAAGACCATGAAAACTTCTCAGTTAACTAATACCTTGTGGTTTAGGCCACTCTTTAATTCTTTGAACCTTCTCTTCATCAACTCGTATACCATGAGAAGTAATAATAAAACCCAAAAACAACAACTTTTTAGTCAAGAAATTGCATTTCTTTAAGTTGATATGCAACTTATTTTGAGATGATGCAATGAGAACTTCATGTAAGTGTCTGAGATGCTCTTTTTCAGACTTGCTATAACTGAGTTGACATCAAAATAAACTAAAACAAATGAACCGATAAATGGATTCAATACCTTATTCATTAAATGAGAAAAGATACTCGGACCATTTGATAGTCAAAAAGGCATGACCAACCATTCGTAAAGATCGTCCTTGGTCTTAAATGTCATTTTCCACTTGTCACCTGGTCGAATCCGGATTTGGTGATAACCACTTCGCAAATCAATCTTTGAAAATATCTTTGACCCCTCCAACATATCTAGCATATCATTAAGGCGTGTAATCGGGAAATGATATGCAATAATGATCTTAGTAATTGCTCGACGATCAACACATATTCGCCAACTACCATCTTTTTTTGGTACTAATAAAGCTAGAACAGCGCAAGGGCTCATGTTTTCCTGAATTAGACCTTTCTTCAACAAGTCTTCAACTTGCTCCTGTAAAATTAAATTCTCTTTTGGGCTTATTCTGTAGTGTGGTAAGTTAGGAAGACTAGTGTTTGGAACAAGATCAATTTCATGTTAATTATTATGCATGAGTGGTAAAGCTGAGGGTAATTCATCAGAAATGAGTGATTAAAATTCTTCCATCAAAGGTAACAACTTTTCTGGAATCTTGTTCGAAACATTATTGTATCATTCCTCTTGCAACAACCGCATATAATACTGACTCACCTTTAATCTCATTTCAAAATCTCGATGACACATACTCATCAGAGTGTTTCTCTTTTCTTCCATGACTTTGGGTTTGGAGTTTTTAGTTAAAGGTACCAGAATCTTTTTGACTCTATTAACTCAAAACGAGTAGGTATTGTCTTTAACTTTGTGAGTCGCATTTACGTCAAACTCCCATGGTCTCCCAAGAAGAATATGGCAAGCATCTATGTCAACAATCTCACTTACGACCTCGTCCTTATACTTCCTGATAGTAAAAGGGACCTTACATCATTCGGTGACATTAATTTCACCAACTGATTTGATCCACCCAATAAGATACGGGGTTGGATGTTTTTCAATAGGTAGCTTCAAATGTTGTACAATGTCCCTTGAAATGATATTTTCAGTGCTTCCACTATCTATTATGACATCAAAGATTTTCTCATGGACGACACGTGTTCTAAAGAGATTTAGTCACTGAGATTGCTCATTTACTTTGGGAGTTAGCATGATACGATGAATGACACTGTGTTGTGTATTTACATGATTCAAGATGGCACATGTCTGCATCATCTTCTTCACCATCATTGTCTTCATTGTTTTCTTCTTCCTCGTCATATTCATCTTCTCTTAAAGTTAAATTAACCTTCCTTTCGGTTGCCCTACAATCACTCGAGCAATTTCCTGGTAACCCATATTTGAAACACTTACCAAGTATGGGACGATCATATAGGTTTGTAGACTTGCTAATCATGGTTGAGGTGTTTATGGGTTGTTTCCTTTTGTCTAATGTGGCACTCTATGAGCCGTATTGGCTGCTAGGTAGAATACACAATCATTGTTGTAGTAGTATAGGTAAGACTCAATTTGTTATCATTCTCTAGGGGAATAGGTTAGGAAGGCTCGAACACGGTCTAACAAAATTCTACGAGGTTGAGGGAAGATTCTTTTTGTAATTTTGTTTTATAGAAATCGTTTAAAATCATTGGTTGGTTTGCTTTAGCTAATTAAACTAAATAATCTAAACTACTAATGATAACTTTGTGATAAACAAATGTATTTACCTAATCATGCACTACTCCTCATATTGCTTCTCATAGATCTGTTGCCATGTCACACTTATGAAGGTCTGTGTACGTATTTCCTAAGTTATGAACGAAAACGTCGTCTACGTAATACGCTCTTAGAGAAATGAACAAGTAAGGTAGTATGAAGACTATTACAAGGCCCTTATGAACATATTAAATACATGTGAAATATCCTAAGAGGGATCAACTAGAGTAAAGTAGTATGAAGACTGTTACCACTGATATCCTTTTTACACACTCGCGTTTCCCTAGACATGTCAATAGCAATAGAGACAAAAGCTAGTTTTCTAAAGCCTAACGCGCACATCCATCACAAGAAGCAACATTAAAAGGATCTACAACCTAAGTTTCATGCAATCATAAGTAAATACAAAATAGGGTTTAGCCTAGCATGTTATAAAAAGAGCAAGAACATAGATCAATCACACAACACATAGACATATTGAATGATTAATGATAAACACTCTTACTTGATTAAAACATAGATCAAAGGTAGTTACAATTGGGTTTTGAGGCCCTAAGAACGACCTTAAAAGCTACTACAATGACTAGGGTTCGTCTCCCAAAACTTATGAAAAGTTACACACTTAAAACCCTAAAAATGAGTTTGTATTTATAGGAAATCATGCACGACTGTGTCGCAAAGATCCAGACGCCATCGTGCCGTCATTGACTTTAAGGGTTTCCTCAGCCGTACATGTTGTGACGCCGTCTTGATTGCTCTGACTCCATCTCGTTAAGATCCAGACACCGTCTCTTATTAATTGAGACGCCGTCTCCATGCATTGTACGCTTTTCTTCCAAGAGATTTTGTGTAGGTCTGTAATCTCGTCAATTTCTTCTCTAAATGAGCCCAATTCACGTGTATATCCTCCAAATGCCATTCAAGTGCTAAAAACCTAAAAACAAACAATTAAGCACATAATATGGGCATATTTGCATGATTTAGAGGGTTAAATGACCTCGAAATACTATATAAAATGACACCTCATCAAATACCGATATACTTAAGATTTGCTTATCCTTAAGCAAATAGGCTTTTTTACCTAGATAATAGCAATATTAGGGGCATTTAACCTACTCTTTAAACGTATTTTACAACACAACCTTCTATACCTCGTAATTAATAACACATAAAGCACACACTAGCACCTCACATAAGTGTTTGGATTCGCTCTTTCACTTAGGCGTATAATAAATTGTAACAATTAGAAATGGAAAATTTAACATTCATTACCTATCGTAGCATATAAATTGTCATAGGCTTGGTATAGGATCAAAACCTCCACCGCTGGGCGCAAATACTAGTCATTACTATCAAAGAGGGCTTTTAAAGGGTTGTGATGTGTAGGTGTAAGATAACATTAATTGAAACGGAAACGGATGTGTGGCTTTTGGGTGAATTTGGGGTGAAAGGGTTAGCTAATTATTTATAGGAATACATGCTGATTTGGTTGCTAAGCCAAGACTTGGACAAAATATACAAACTCTACAACACTCTACACCAATCTCTTTCTTTTTCTTTTCTCGACTCTATGATAAACATAAACATAAGCAAATGGCAGCCCGTACACTTTTGCCCTTCCATTGCTTAAACATATAATACATCATGATGGTTTATAGATACACCCCTACACTTAAACTTTTACATACTCGATAATTACAATCTAACTAATGACCCGATTTGAGGTGGATCAAAATAACATGGAGCTTATTGAGCTCTATTAGGGGTAATAAATTACTATTCCCCAATTCTTCATAAGATGAATACTTCCATGAATCTCAATCGATCCAAAACTATATTTACAAGGATAAGGACTTAGAAACCGTGTACTCAAATAATTAACTTGAGTTTAAACAATAATGTACTAAAAGCGAGTACATACAAGGTAGGCTAAGGCGATTTGGGTGTAACAATTGGTTTCAAGGGTGACAATGCTCTTCATTCATAGTCTCGCTTAACGAGAAAATTACGAGAACAGTAAAAAAAGATAGGCTCGAAGGGGTGTACTAGGGGTATCCTCAACTAAAAGTGAGTGCATGGAAAGGGTGTGGCATAGTTATTTGATTGAGGTGACCATAATAACAATTACATGTTTAAAACATGGGTTAATCCTAGTGCCTCTTATCTAGAAAATCATAGTTCTCACTATGCAATCTCAGAATGCATCACAAAAACAAGTTCTAGAATTTAATGCACTACCGGTACACTCATATAATTTTAAACTGATACCAATGTCCTATAAAAGGCGACAAAGACCACACGTACATATCAATAGCGACGGAATAGATACATGTGACTGCATTCGAACCTTAACTCGAATAAGCCAAAGGTAAAAAAACTATCCTGGGTAATAATAATAGATACCCAAATTCCTAAAGATCTAAGGGTGAACCTCACATTTTTGGGGTGGAATTCTGAGGTTTTTTGTGCTAGTCATATAAATTCATATCAATGAGATGATATTAATACTTGGTTTTCATCGGTATGTGTTATAAAAAAATTTAAATTTTGGTCAAAATTACTTTTTATGTTATGTTTCGATATATTACCCATCATTTTAAGGAAAAAAGCAAATGACAATTGAAGGAATAGTTTCTAATGCTTATTTTCCCCTACAATTAAGTTGAACATTGTCACTAATGTTCTATAGAAGTACCAGTAAAAACGAATAAATGGAAAAGAAAACAAGTAAAAGAAACTAGTTCTCCCCTAGTTTGCCTAACAATTGAGAAGTAACATGCGATAACTGGTTAAATTGTCTTCCAAGAATCATCTATTGAAACTTCCTAAGAACTTCCAAGCTTCTTCTTATCAAATATAACCTGTAAATCAAAGACAAAGACAACTACACCAAGCATAATATCCACAGAATATGATATATACAACGATCTTTTTAGGGTTCACTCTACGAAAGTAGTAAAGATAGGATGAAAGCAATTATATAATTCTAGATATTTGCAGGCTCATAAGAAAATTACAAATTTTAGATATTGCACATTTTATTTTTAAAAAATAATAGAAAAGTTAAATTTTCACAAGACTAGTGGTCAGATGGTGTCACACACTTCCTAGACGCCATCTCTACAGCTTGAGAGAATTTCTAATTCATTTTTCAAGAAAATTTCCTGCAAGCCATCTCATTAGTTGTTTCCTATGGAAAATACTGCATAAAACATGGGAATCAACCATTACAATCATATGACTCAAAACTGACACGAATTAATCTAAAGAATTCATTCTACATGCTTGAATTTGGATCTAAAAACCATATATTTTCCCCTAAACTTATTTTATGCAAAACACCTTTGATTGTAAATAAGACGAGGTTACAAAAAAAACAAAGCATGATTACACAATAATTCAAACATAATAAAACAAACAATAAAGAATTAAAACACAAGGCACTCCTAAATACGGGAAAGTAAATATTAGGTTGCCTCCCAAAAGCGCTTTTCTTTATTTACGAGTCTTGTAGTAAAGACTCGTAAGTAGTAAAGATAGGATGAAAGCAATTATATAATTCTAGATATTTGCAGGCTCATAAGAAAATTATAAATTTTAGATATTGCACATTTTATTTTTAAAAAATAATAGAAAAGTTAAATTTTCACAAGACTAGTGGTCAGATGGTGTCACACACTTCCTAGACGCCATCTCTACAGCTTGAGAGAATTTCTAATTCATTTTTCAAGAAAATTTCCTGCAAGCCATCTCATTAGTTGTTTCCTATGGAAAATACTGCATAAAACATGGGAATCAACCATTACAATCATATGACTCAAAACTGACGCGAATTAATCTAAAGAATTCATTCTACATGCTTGAATTTGGTTCAAAAAACCATATATTTTCCCCTACACTTATTTTATGCAAAACACCTTTGATTGTAAATAAGACGAGGTTACAAAAAAAACAAAGCATGATTACACAATAATTCAAACATAATAAAACAAACAATAAAGAATTAAAACACAAGGCACTCCTAAATACGGGAAAGTAAATATTAGGTTGCCTCCCAAAAGCGCTTTTCTTTATTTACGAGTCTTGTAGCTAGAGTCGAAGTCACACGTCCTTACGTGACTTCTCCTTCATCTGTAACTCCGATCAAATACTCAGGTCCGAGCTCTAAGCATTCTTTGTAGAACCCTAATTTTTTGCTCATTACATACTCTACTCCTTTTCTCATGTCCTACTCGTTTCTAAGGTAGACTTACTTTGTGTGTTCTTTTTCTAAATCTAATAACGAGTTGTACTGCTCTATCGTATGGGGCATCTTATAGGCAATCTCATCAGTTCTGTTTGTGAACCTCACTACTCCCTCAGGTGGGTCATGAGTCATGTTGGATATTTCAACAAAAGGTTTGCCTAGTACTACTTGTGATAGCATAGGGTCTATGATGGAACCAATATCCTTAACAATCATGAAGTCTAAGTCATAAGTGAAGTTTCCTATAAAGATTTGAATTCCCTTAATCCTTCCCGTAAAGTCGCTCACTCTTCCACTTGCATCTTCTCTAGGGTCAAGTTTTCTTCTCATTATCCAATTATACATCATTCGTGTCATAACATTAAGAGGGCAGTTAAGGTCTATGTAGGCTTTTTCAACATGCACATGTCTAATGTTACATGGTATCTTAATGTCCAAAGGACATCCCTCTATGATGATTGGGGTTTTGAGAAACAAGGAGGGGATCGGGCCATTCATTAGGTACTTATGATATGCTAGTTCGCTCCTAGTCGGGAAAGTGTTGAAATATTTAGCTTCTAGCCCTTCAGTTGTCACATTTCCCTCATTTTCAAGTCCTTCTTCCTGAGGGTCATCATTTTTCCTAATTATTTCAATAAACATTACGTCTCTATGTCCCCTTTCGTGCAAATGAATTCCGTGTCGAGTGATTGAGGGATCATGCCAGACAACTCCAAGAAGGAATTGAGCTTACTAACTTTTTTCGTGATAAGTAAAATCAATGGATCAGGTTGTGATGGTGGGGTAGTGTTAATGTTTTCTGGGTTGCTCTTCTTCTTCCTATTTGTCATCATGAGGTTTGTTTGATTATTTAGGACATGTTGTGATGGTATTGATCCAATTATGGATTTGGGATGAGCATTGGGGGTCTTCCATTTGGTAAGAACGAGCAGATAAAACCAAAGTATTAAACTTATATTTAGTTTCAAGTTCTTAACCGTGTCGCTAAGAAGTGCTCCTGTTCTTCAATCGGTGATGGCCTTGAAGACTGTGTCAATTTTGTTGGTCATCTTACTTTGTTGTTGTTTGAAATCGGCTTCAAACTTAGACAATCTAGCGTCTTAAAGTGCCATGAAATTAGACAACAATCCTTCGAGATTTGATGGATGGTTTAAATTTTGAGGATTGTTGTTGCAGGAGCGGTTCGGGAACAAATAGTTGGCTTGAAATTAATTAGGTGAGTTTGAAAGTGAACCACTTACCTCTCGCTTTGTCAGTACGCGTGGATGCATAGTCAACAAAAGTTTGCTTGGGATTTTCCATACAGTATTGAGTGTCATTGGACCACCATAAATCTCACATGAAGAAGAGATTTTGTATACTTAAACAGGTTGCTTAGGAGCAAGATAAGCTTCCATCAAGTGTTGGACTTGATTTTCGTGCTTGATTAGACGACAGTCAGATGTACTCGGGACATCTTGAGGTAGAGAGATTGCCTTGACCGGTTTAGCGAAGTCCTTTGGGTCGTTCTAACTTTTATTGTCATAGAGGGTGAGGTCCTCTAATAAAGCCCAGGATTCTTTGGCGTTTTTGTCATGAAGCTTGCCACCAGCCAACTGATCGATGGTTCGCCTTGTGACGATATTGACATGGTCATAAAAGATTTGGACTTGGAGCCAAAGATCGATGTCATGATAAGGGACTTTTTGAAGTAAGTCCTTGAAATAAGTCCATGCTTCAGAAAGAGACTCTCCTTGATGTTGTTGGAACATAAGGATGTCATTGCGAAGTTTTCCGGTCCTTCTCAGTGGAAATAATTGAGCAAGGAAACGAGTAGTAAGATCCTCCCATGTGGAGATGGATATTGCTAGAAGACGTTCAAGCTAATTGCTAGCTTGATCGCGAAGGGAAAATTATAATAAATACAGGCGCAGTCTTTCCCTATTTTCACCATTAAGGTCAAGTAAGTCCACTTGTTTAATAAAATCCTTAAGGTGTTGGTTTAGATCCTCAGACCGAAGTCCATGGAATGAGCATCCGTTTTGTACCAACCGGATGGTGTTAGATCAAAGCGGTACCACATTGTTCCCTTCAGGGAGTTTAATGGTGTTCTTGTAGCCTTCGTGGCTAGGTTTGGAGTAATCTCCAAGAGTACGAATAGGATTTTTGTCTCCCATGGAGGTTAACGAAAATGAATTACAAACAGAGGGTACGAAGAAAAGATAACTACGAGAAAGCTAATATACTAGAATTAAAATTCTTACTTGATAGTTTACTGGAATTAAAATTCTTACCTATTCCCTACGCATCGGCACCAAAAACTTTGATACGGGTCTTGCGAACTCGCAAAGAGTTTTACAAGCCCATAGGCAGAGTACCTAATCGTTGTAGTAGTAGTATAGTAAGACTTAGGGTTTGTTATTGTTCTCTAAGGGAATAGGTTGGGAAGGCTCAAACACGGTCTAACAAAATTCTATGAGGTTGAGGGAAGATTCTTTTTGTATTTTTGTTTTATAGAAAGCAGGTAAAATCATTGGTTTGAGAGGTTGGTTGGTTTATCTAAACTAATAGTGATAACTTTATGATAAACAAATGTATTTACCTAATCATGCACTACTCCTCAGATTAATTCTCCTAGATCTGTTGCCTTGTCACACTTATGATGGTCTGTGTAGGTATTTCCTAAGTCATGAACGAATTACACGAAAACGTCATCTACGTAATACGCTCTTAGAGCAACGCACAAGTAAGGTAGTGTGAAGACTATTACAAGGCCCCTATGAACATATTAAATGCATGTGAAATATCCTAAGAGGGATCAACCAGAATCAGGGTAAGGTAGTATGAAGACTGTTACCACTGGTATCCTTTCTACACACTCGCGTTTCCCTATGCATGTCAATAGCGATACAGACAAAAGCTGGATTTCTAAAGCCTAATGCGTAGATCCATCACAAGAAGTGACATTAAAAGGATATACAACCTAAGTTTCATGCAATCATAAGTAAATACAAAAGAGGGTTTAACCTAGCATTTATAAAGAGAGCAAGAACATAGATCAATCACACAACACATAGACATATTGAATGATTAATGATAAACACTCTTACTTGATTAAAACATAGATCAAAAGTACTTACAATAGGGTTTTGTGGCCCTAAGAATGACCTTAAAAGCTGCTATAATGACTAGGGTTCGTCTCCCAAAAGTTATGAAAAGTTACACACTTAAAACCCTAAAAATGAGTTTGTGTATATAGGAAATCATGCGCGAAGATGTCACAAAGATCCAGACGCCGTCATGCCATCATTAACTTTTAGGGTTTCTTTAGCCATACAAGTTGTGACGCCATCTTAATTTCTCTGACACCATCTCATTAAGATCCATACGCCATCTCTTATTAACTAAGACGCCGTTTCCATGCACAGTACGCTTTTCTTTCAGAGATTTGGTGTAGGTCCGTAATCTCGTTCGTTTCTTCTCCAAATGAGTCCAAGTCACGTGTATATCCTCCAAATGCCATTCAACTACTAAAAACCTGAAATCAAATAATTAAGCACATAATCTGGGCATATTTGCATGATTTAGAGGGTTAAATAACCCCGAAATGGTATATAAATGACACCTCATCAGCAATTATAGATGTTGAATCTACTTGGTTTTAGAATGGCTGTTAAATAGTATTAAATGTTAAAGTAACACATGGTCATAGTTCGGATCAATGGTTATCAACTTCACTATTTATACAAAAGTTCTTGAGGTCCGAATCCCTTATCTCCTTCTTGTGATCTTTTTTCATATTTTACTTTGAAAATTGTGTTTTTAAAAGAAGGAGAACACAACTTAAATGAAATTACCGCCAACAACCACATCTCGAAAAAATTATAAATTTACATTCCTCTTATATGATTGATTTTCATTTATGTGCGCTTTATAAACTTTGAATATAAGGAACATTTCTATCTCAAACACTAATCATTTGAAACTTCCCAAACATAGATTGTCATTTAGGTGTGTATTAATTGTAGCTTTCTAAAATTTGAGTTTGGTTTTAGAGTGTTTAATGCTTGTTTAGCTTTTGAATATTGATTATACGCTAATAAAACTAGACTATATACTCCCTCCGTCCATTTTAATTGGCATCCAACAAAAAAGTTCATTTTATGATAGATTCAATGAATCTCGACGTATACTTATTAAAATGACAAGTTTACCCTATTAAATGCAATAAATGTAAAAGAAGTAAACTTAAATAATGATTTTTTAAAAACAAGTTAGTTTCTAGAAATAATATGGCTTATTTAAGTGCTATCCCAAGAGATGGTATTTTTGAAATTGATTTGTCTAATTCTTATACAAATGATAGTTCTATGTATGCTATAAGCAAAAGGGCCATGGTAAACTTAGACTTTGCTCTCGTGTGGCACTATCGTCTTGGACACATTAGCAAGAAACACATTGAGAAGTTGCAACATAATGGACTTTTTGATTCAACTGACCTTAGCGCATTTGGAAAATGCGTATCTTGTATGTATGGAAAGATGGCATGAAAACCTTACACACATCAAGTGGAAAGGGCCAAAGATCTACTTGGACTAATACACACTGATGTATGTAGCCCATTTAAAACCGTGTCAAGACAAAGAGCGAGCTACTTCGTCACTTTCACTGATGACTTTAGTCATTATGGTTATGTTTACTTGTTAAAGCATAAACATGAAGTGTTTGAAACATTCAAATTATTTCAAAAGGAAGTAGAAAATCATATCGAGAAGACCATCAAATCGCTACGTTCTGATCATGGGGGCGAGTATATGAGTCAAGAGTTTTTGGATCATCTAAAGGAGCATAGTATTATCACCCACCGTACTCCTCCTTACACACCACAACATAATTGTATGTCAGAGAGGAGAAATAGAACCCTACTAGATATGGTCCGCTCTATGATGAGTCAAACAACTCTTCCAAAGTCCTTTTAGGATTCTTCCCTTGAGACTGTTGCACGCATTCTTAATATGGTTCCAACTAAGAAGGTTGAAAAGTCACCATATGAAGTATGGCATGGGCAAGCCCCTAAGCTGTCTTACTTAAAAGTCTGGGGTTGTGAGGCACTTGTTAAGCGAGATACTCTTACCAAGCATGAAAAGTTAGAGCCCATATCTATTAAGTGTATCTTTGTAGGATACCTAAAGGAAATAATGTATTAATCTTTCTACTACCCACCTGAGAACAAAGTACTTGTTGCTTGGAATTCAGAATTCCTAGAGAATAGTCTTATAACTTAAGAAGCATGTGGGAGTTTAGAAGATCTTGAAATTATTCAAGAAGAAGATATGTATCCTTTTATTAACACTAGCTTAAATCATGATTAGGATGATCTAGAAATAGATGAACCTCAAAGTGATATCATTCCAATTCGTAGGTCCATAAGGACACGACATGCCCAAGATCGTGCTTATACGTCGATGCTGAGGAGCATGACATAGGGGATCTCGATGAACCCGCTAACTACAAAGCTGCATTGTTAGACCCTGAGTCTGAAAAATGGCTTGATGCTATGAATGTGGAAATACAATCCATGAAAGACAATGAAGTTTGGAACTTAGTTTATCTTCATCCTAACGGCAAAACCGTTCATAGCAAGTGGCTCTTTAAAAAGAAGACCAACATAGATGGAGTTGTACACACCTTTAAAGCTCGTCTTGTAGCAAAGGGCTTCACTCAAACCTATGGGGTTGATTGTGAAGAAACATTCTCTCCAGTTGCAGACATTAGAGCTATTAGGATTCTTATAGCCATAGCTGTATATTATGACTATGAGATTTGGCAAATGAATGTCAAAACTGCCTTCCTTAATGAACATCTCTTAAAAAAGGTCTATATGGAGCACCTGAACGTTTTGTTAATCCAAATTATCCAAACCGAGTATACAAGATGAAACATTCCATTTATGGACTTAAGCAAGCATCAAAGCAATGGAATAAATGATTTGATGATGAAATAAAGAAATTTGGTTTCACTCTAAATCGTGATGAGCCATGTGTATATCTAAAGGCTAGTAAGAGTAATGTCACTTTCCAAATTTTATATGTCGATGACATATTGATAATGGGAAATAACATTCCAATGTTACAAGATGTAAAATCCTACCTTGGAAGGTGTTTTGCTATGAAAGATTTAGGTGAAGCTGCATATATTCATTGAATCAAGATCTACAGAGATAGATCACGGTGGTTGATTGGTTTGTATCAAAGCGCTTATATTGAGAAAATCTTAAAGAGATTTCATATGGAGAATTCCAAACGTGGAAGTATCCCCATGCAAGAAAAGCTAAGACTGAGTAAATCACAAGGTGCTTCAACACCTGTTGAATTAAAGCGCATGCAAAATGTACCATATGCCTCGGCTGTGGGTTCTATTATATATGCTGTGAGATGTACTCGCCCTGATGTTTTGTTCGCTCCAGTTGATATTCATTGGACTACTATGAAGAACATTCTAAAGGGGGGGGGGGGGGGGGGAGTCCAGGTTGGAAAATATTCCATGGTGGACCTACTATTAGGGGGGATCGAGGTGTGGCTAAGAAGGTAGCTTCAGGAATTATCTCAGGAATACTCAGGATATGTTTGTGGTTTACGGAGGTGATATAAAACGAGAGCTCAGGGTTTCTTACTACATTGATGCTGGATATCTAATGGATGCTGATGACCTTAAGTCTCAGATAGATATGTATTCATTTTAAATGGAAGTGATGTTGACTGGAAGACTATAGAGCAAATCATCTTCGCAACTTCATTTGCAGAAGCTGGGTATATTGCTGCTTATGATGCTTCTTAGGAAGTCGTTTGGGTTGGAAAATTCATTTTTGGGTAGGGTGTTGTTCCCACTATTAAAGAACCCATAAATATGTTTTGTGATAATAGTGTAGCAGTTCCTATAGCTAATGAATCAAGAATCACTAAAGGTGCTAGACATTTTCATGCCAAATTTCACTAATTCGTGAAGTTATTGAATATGGCAACACTAAGTTAGAAAAAGTTCACACAGATGATGACTTAGCTAATCCTTTTACAAAAGCATTAGCCTTTCCAAAGCATTTAGAACATACTAAGAATATGGAATGCTTCCAGCTAGTAGTCTCATGTAAATCTGCGTTTTATTAGTGTTTGGATGAATAAAGATATTTGGTATTTTTTTCACTCATATAACGATTGTTATCCTATATTTGCATGTTTAATCGATGAATGATTTATCATTCTAAATATGTCTATTGTGGGTTAACAATATGGGAGTATTGTTACACAAGACAAATGTGAGTGTTGGTTATATTTTTGAATATATTGATGGTTCCAGCTAACTCATATGTTATTCATGAGGGATGCATATTGGACACCCCGACCTTCGAATATTTACTTTTGGATCCGTTGTCATAAGTAAAGTTTAGAATATGGTTAGTTAATTCATCGTTAGACTTGAGAATACAAACAAGTTCTGGTATGTGTGGATATCACTTTTTAATTCTAAGTCAAAAGCTAACCTGAAAATGGTAGTTATAAAGGCTATTATTGGAACTGATGTGAAGTAGTATTCACAACACTTGTATTCAACAAAGAATTTGTTTCTCCACTTGATATGTGCATAATGGTACCATTGACGCCTCTCCAGAATTAATCAAATAATTATTTAGCCAAACCCAAAGGGTAATGCAAGATGATTCTTGATTACATTTGGTATATTTGTATTAAGTTCTATAACGAAAATCTAAGTGGTTAAACTATATGGAATGAGTTAGGATCTATATCCATGGTTTGACGGTGTCTGTAAAAAAGGGATGATTTTAGCAAGAGATACATAACCATGCTACTAAGAATATTTTTGAAACTTGATCTCAGACATTTCTAGTTTTAAAAACGAATGTGAGTGTTGCTAGACGTTTCTGACATTAGTATATGGGCTATCTGCTACTCCAACTCCTAAGTGGGAGCTATTGGAATATCTTAGTTGGATTAGCAATGTACAACTAGAAATATGTGAGCCTATTGGGGGCACACACGTTAAACATTTAGAGTGCGTTTTACTTCACGTAAGTTTATAAATGTAAACCAAAGGACTAGAATTGACTAGACTCAAATCCTAATGGTCCCTATTGTTTAGCCGACCATAATGAAGGTTCTATAAGGTGTCTACATTCATTTGTTATAAGAAATAAGGAGAAAGGAAGTGTTGTGATAAGCTTATGAGAGTGGTTTCCTAGTTAAACCACAACTAGGGTTTGAAGGCTTTAAATACCCTCACCACCTATGCCAATACGTAACACACATCACAAATACTCCCAATAGTTGCTGCTCATTCTCTTTTACTTTAAATGGCCAAATCTAAAACCCTAATTAGGGTTCTTAAATTTTTGGTTCACTCTTTTCCTTTCTCTTGAAATTCGGTAATCACTTTTAAGGGTTTTTAAGTGTGATTTTATCCCACAAGTTACACAGCATGTTTAGGGTGTTGGTTTACTTGTTCTCAAGGCGTGAAAACTAATTGAAACAATATAGGGTTTGGTTTGTTCATTTTTGGTTGATTTGGTGAAATTTGGTAGAACCTAATTCGGTGGAAACCCTAGTTTCCCTTTCTGATTTTTGGTACAGCTTTAGGGCTTTGGTTTTGGAGCTTGATTTTAGTGGGTTTCCATTACAAGTGTTGTTTGGGTCATACATGAAGCAAGGCTAGCATCCGGGCGTACTTGGTTGATGTGTTTATGTGAGCATCCATAGAGGTGGAAATTTATCCACTAGTTTCAAAGTTTTAGTTCTTGTTTGATTTGTTCAAGTCATTCATCAAGGTTAGTTTTCTTGTATTGATTGTGTGTTAATCATATGTGCCAAACTAGATCCATATCTGCTGTGTACTCGTAGTTATTAGTTAACTAGTTAATAAATCCCAACAATAATGCGGTTGTGTGTTGCCTTATAGGTTTGATTGGTGTTTTGTTGGTATGTCTTAGGTTTTAGGGTGTAGGTTGGATGATGATTAGTTGTAGTAATAGTGTTATGATTTTGTGTCTTATGTTGTTAGGGGGTTTGTATAGGTCATTTTTCGTAGTGTTTATATTTTGTATGTTGTCTTAGGTTTAGGGGTGTCTGTATATGTCTATCTTCTGTATGAACTATGAAGTGTTAATGTGAAGTCATGTTTATGTTTTATGTCTGTTGTTCGGTGGAGTGTATCAATTTAGCAACTCGTTGCTTTGCTTATGCTTTGTGTGGTTTTTTGTTGTTTAGTGCAACATGCCAAATATGAAATTACTTGTACTTGGTTTAGAAAAATTAGTGCTTAAAGCACTATAGTGGCAAGCACTCGCGCTCGCCAATTAGTTAAGATATTTGTTCTTACAGGGTAGCTTACATATATTAGGATACAGTTATATGGAAACTATTACATGTCATTCATCTAGTCTTGTTGCCTTGGTTTTATGTTAGGAAGCTTGTCTTCTTTGAATAGTTCCCTTACTGATTTCTTACGTTCATCGGCATTTGCGTCAACTTCGGGAATAGGGTGCGCAGACAACAAAACACATATTACTTTGGGTTAATTGCATAATCGTCATTGTGGTTTTTACGCATATCGGGTTTGGTTCACTGACAAATAATTCCGTTAGTTTAACCGTTAATTTCTAGTTAGATGTTGGGAATGACATAAATACCCTCGTAAAAACGTACCAAACGTAAAAACAAATTAAAACAGGTAAAAACGGATGAAAACGAAATAAAATGGACAAAACGTACAAAAACTTGTAATAACATAAAAAACGTATGAAAAGTTACAAAAATGGACAAAAAATGTTCAAAAACGCATAAAAACGGAGGAAAACATAAAATGTTCAAAAGTTAAAAACGGATGAAATGTAAAACGTTCAAAAGTTAAAAATTAAAAAAAGGACAAAAATGTATGAAAACGTACCAAACACACAAAAACGTACAAAAACTTAAAAATGGTTTAACCATAAAAGGAACGAATAAAAAGTAAAAAAAAAACGAAAAAAAATAATAAAAAAAAAATAAAAAAAAAAAAAATCAAAAAAACACAACCATTTATGAAACACTTACGAGGGTATTTATGTCATTTCCACCATCTAAACTAGCAATTAACGTTGAACTAACCGAATTAGTGGTCAAGAGACCAAACCCGATACGAGGCAAGACTATAGGGAGAGGATCCGGGGAAAAAAAGATTATGGGCCATTTTCTTTAAACATGACAAACTACAGGGACAATTTATGCAATTAACTAAGTAATGCATCTATCATCTCAAACATTTGTTTTTGGCGAGCTATTTCTTCTTCTTAAAGACCCCGCTATAACCTGCATAAAATCGTATAAGTAGAAACAAAAATTATGCCTATGAAAAAGTTCATCGATAAATGGAAATTTATAAATTTATTGACCTGTTTTTATATGTTTATCCATACTAAACGTCTTTCCATTTCCAAGGGCTAGTACTAAACGTCTTTTCAACGCCTGGACACCCTCCTAATAAAACTACAATGGACAAATGGAAAAAGACAAATAAGACCATATTTTGAGATATTCGACATTGTGTTCTATCACTAGCGGGTCAGGGTTAGCTAGAAAATAAACGAGTCTTCTCTTAAAATAATATAAGTTATATGATCATAAATAAACTTAAAATTTTAGGAGGAAGCGATTTGAGTCTAGAAATCATACCTGATTCCACTTCCTAGATAAAACTTGCCAGTTTTGACCCAAACACATTTTACCCATTTCCAAACCCGTCAAATTATAATAAATAAACTATATTTTGTAAAAGTGGTTCGAGTCAAGTGAACCATACAAGATTCGACTAGTAACAAAAATTTCCCCAAAAAATTTTGACATATTTCCCAATGCCTCAAAATTTTGAACCCCTAGTAAATAGTGCTGATATGTATGAAAAAAAGGGAATGAGTACCAGTCTTTTTAAGCTACATAGCCCGCAATACACGCATAGAATTTCTGCGAGTAGTAGGTGCCTGAAAGCCGAATCCTTTAGTCTCTACATTGTTATCACCTATAGAGCACAAAATACCTTACATTAGATAAGCATATAAGAGTCCAACATAAACTTATCATCCTTTGTTGTACCACTTGATTTGGCTAAAATCCAAGATCCTTTTAAGTATTTCTTAAAATCCCTTACTCATAAAAAGCAACTGGACAACTAAACAATTTACCTTTTTCAACATAGAATGGATGAATTCTGAAAGTAAGATCAGAATTGTCAATCTCCATGCCATTACTTGACGGTACTTCAGTAGAAGTAGACGGTACTTCAGTAGTACCTTAGCAGATAAACACTACACAACCCTGTCAGCATCCGTGATTATATCGTCTACTAAATGGACCTCTGGGTCTTTACTTATGGCTTCAAATTCCTGGCTCACCACTTTCATACCTTCCACAGACTGCAATTGAACAGTTTGTGCATTTAGTAATACAACGAACCAGAGATAATAAACAGCTAAGAGTATTAATCCACACCAATTCAGGAGAGCCATATGTTCTCTAGACCTTTCTTTCGCGTGAATATACTTCAAAATATTTTCATCAAGACTGGATTTTTTTCGCATATTTCGTGTAAATCTTTTCTGGGTCGAGTTAAAACAGGATATAATTGTACATGGAGCTTGGATTTGTCTTGTGATTGGTGTTATATGATCAGGGTATGAATGCAATCTTGAAACTGAGTTTTTTCTTGATGGTTTTAAAGATGATGATTTGAGTTGTTTTGAAATGTGATTAGAATTGGATCCATTTGATTGTGTGTTGCGTTTGTTTTTGTTGATTGATAATGTGCCCATTTGATTGATTTTGTAAAAATAGGGTTTGGGGTTTAGGAAAGAAAGAGGAATACATTGTGTATGGTGATTTGTGAAGGTCCTAAAACCATGTTGGCCCGTCGGGGTAGTGTCATTGCAGTTTGTAGGGCCAATTACAGATGGTTGTGCCATTGGACGTCTTTCCCTTTAAGGTTCTGTGGGAGTAAAAGCTAAACTAAAACCACAAATTAAGCAGCCCACATTTGTCAATAGGCTAATGAGAGATAAAAGTACAAGAATATCAGAGAAAAAGGAGAAAAAAAACTGGAGGTTTATATTACCTGCTACCCACAGGTCCAGATATATCTTGAACAGACATTATAGACACTGCTTTTGACCCCTTTGCTGAAACCCCTCTCTTAAAATACAAAATTAAAACAAACTGAATATTTATTTCACAAATAGGAAAAAAACAACAAAGTATATATAGCTGCCCATAATCATACCCGAAGATACAGCTCTGTTTCTGACTTTGGATCCTTATCCGTTTTAACTTTCCGAACTTGAAGTGTTTTCACTGTTGGCCCACTTCCGGTAGCTCTTGTTTTTTCATGTACTTCTGGAAATGCACCATGTGAATTCAATCGTTCAAGAACAATTGCCAACGCGAATCCATGAATATCTCTTACATTTTTCAAGACCTATATAGCAAATGAAAACATATGTTTATACTAGTTGAAAAATATATATACACATATAGGTGGGGTTTTACATACCATTTCTTGTCCAATATCCCCAAAGAACCCCTCGGCTTCTGGTGCAAATGAAAACATAAGTCTGGCCTCCTAATAAAAAAAATAAATAGTTTTATTGCCCCGAACGAATCTGTGCATAATCAACAATGTCAAGATGACTCAAGTATGACTTCTGGTGCAATGTTCATGTATAGTTATTAAAAAAGGTAAAAAACATGATCATCACCTTCCAATCAGAACATTCCAATCCTTTCAAGAGTTCTGGTGTTATCTTTCTACTATTATCCTCACGGGGCAAACTATCCAACCCACAACCAAAGACAGATGATACCGAATTAGATGCCTTGATAGTCTTCTTTGGTGTAGCAGCTGCACCCTGTATGAGAAATACGTCAGTAAGGTATAATAGAAAAATAATCATGATTTTAAAGGCAAAATACAAATACGTACCTCAAAAGGATTTTTTTCACACTCAGCCTCTACTACACTAAGAAGGGCAGGCATGACATCTGACAAGAATGCCTTGATATCAGGACCAACAAATTTGAGTAATACACCAATAAGTTTAATGGTAGCATTTCTAGTAGCAGCAGCAGCACTTGACTGTAAACCAGTATCTTTGCAGAAATTAAATACATCCTTGAGTTTCAAATGTGCAACACCAAAATCGTCAACAGCAAATACCATCCACAACAGTCCCTCACTAAGAACCTTTGGGTTTTTGTGCTCTTTCGTTATCTTGGACATCTAAAAGAATGAGAGAAAGAACATTAATAAAGTAATTAAAAAAACAATTGCCCAGGCTCATGAAAGGTTTATTAGTCAAACTTACTATTTCAAATATAAAACCTTTGCCCATCACTTCAGAGAATGTGGTTAGGCATTTCATGGCTTGGGCACAAGTCTTAATATCAGCAACCCTTTCCCAAATACCTGTCGCCAAGAAAAAATATAAACTCAGATGTATCACAAACTCATAAAACAATGCTCTATCTTAATAACTCAGATTTAAAGCAAGTGAAGGATTTATAGTAAGCTTTATTACCTGCTATGCATAGTACAACACACTTCATAGGGAACTTTGTTCGAGTTGAAGCTATATGGCTTACAACTTCAATGACTTGTTGCTGAACCTGCACATTTTTCTCATGATCCACCAGAGAAATCCAAGTATCTTCGAGTGCCATAACTTGTTCTTTGAGTGAGGTGAATAGCGTGCAAACAGGAGCATGCGATATTTCATTAGATGGTGACTTGGGCAAGCATTACAAATCAACGACTCCTAATAAGATTTTGGAGTTCATTCTATATGGCTAGCATACAATAATTCGATACTTCTAAAAACCCGCCCAAAATAGAATATAGAAGAAGAAACATCATGTGACCCAAACCAACACCAGAAAATTTATACATAATGATGGCAATAAACAAATAGCTTTTAATACTGATAACTATAGTTGGCTGTTATAAAAAACTGGAAAGAGGGATGAATTTAACTGATAGCTAGCAGAGCGATTTAGACAAAAGAGTAAAAAGGTCATACCATCCCAACCGCCTGGAGCAGGTTCCTTCTCCCACTTTTTGTATTTTGCCTCTGCCATCTGTTGCGTATCTAACATGTATGCTTTTGACATATCCATGCCATTAGAATCGAGAAGTTTTCCGATCTTTTTCTTCCTCTCCACCATCCATTTTTGTTTTGATATTCCTCTCGACTCTTGTGGAGCCTCCATTCTTTTCTTTTCTGCTACCATGGCGGTTTGATTGGCTTTCCTTGCCTCGTTCTGCATATGAAGAAACACAGAGTGAGCACTATTGGGTACATAAATCATAGCCAAGGGAAAAAGAATTGGATATATATTCTGATTACCATCTTCAGCCTTAGCTCAAACAATTTTTTTTGTTTCCCTGTAAGCTTAGAGACGTCCACCTCAGGTTCATCCTCAACCGCGTTGTTGTCATCATCTCTTGGATGGTCATCAGGGTCACTTCTTTCATTATCAGGAAGCTCAGTTTGAACTGGTGCCGCAAATGAAGTCGGTTGAACTATTTTAATCACAATATGTCAGGATATGTTGAGAGATGGATGAACACAAAAACAGTATAACAGAAAAAAAACAGAAAAAGGAGAAAACAATCGAGAAAACAGTTGATTAATCCACTTTAAATCCCCATGTCTAACTTTATTTCCAGCACTGCGTATATCAACTATTATAACTCCCTAGCAAAGTAGTTCATAATAACTAGGTAAATAGGAAGACACCACTAACACGAAGAAGAAAAAAATAAAATTTTTGTCCATTTTCCAAAGATTAGAAACGAGCATCACGTGTACATAAAACCATGCAAAGCTAGCTAAAAGAAGAAATCAGAACATTGCACTTCTCCTTTCTCCCCACTGTAACGGCCTCGTAGTCTTGATTCTTTGCATATAAACTACTGCTTACACTTGCATTCAAAAAAGAAGCAAGGGCCAAAAACACCAGAAATACAGATTTTTAAAAGATAAAAGGCATCCCACCAAATAATCAGATCTCCAAAGAGGCCGAATGTTAAAGTGGAGCCGTCGTATATCATTCATAAAAAGGGATAATAGAAAATGAATTAACCGTTTCAAACGCAGCAGCATGGTACAAGTATCAAGATTGAACGAGTGGATCCTAGGTACTGCGGTCAAGGGTGGTCATCTCAGCTGGCTCCAAGACATTATATTTTATTATGAAAGATATAGTGTTGGTAAGAACTTGGAAGGTAAGAACTGCCTTCAGCCCACGTGCATCTTCATCATCCATTGTCCTCCTGGTTGTGAGCAGATTTTGATCAGGAACTTTGAAGGTAAAAATTGTATTACGCCGAGGTGCAACTTCATCATCCACTGTCGTCCTGGTTGTGAGCACATGGCAAATCATGGTAAAGAGCCTGGATACAAAGCCACCGAGCGTCATCGGAATATTAGGGTTTTTGTAAAAATTTATGGTTTTTGTAATATTTTTGAGAGGCATGGGCCGTCCCCTTGTTTTTATAATACGTACTTTTATCTCTCATTAGCCTACTGACAAATGTGGGCTGCTTAATTTGTGGTTTTAGGTTAGCTTTTACTCCCACGGAACCTTAAAGGGAAAGACATCCAATGGCACAACCATCTGTAATTGGCCCCACAAACTGTAATAACACTACTCCGACAGGCCAACAGGGTTTTAGGACCTTCACAAATCACCATACACAATGTATTCCTCTTTCTTTCCCAAACCCCAAACCCCATTTTCATAAAATCTATCAAATGGGCACATTATCAATCAACAAAAACAAACGCAACACACAATCAAATGGATCCAATTCTAATTACATTGCAAAACACCTCAAATCATCATCTTTAAAACCATCAAGAAAAAACTCAGTTTCAAGATTGCATTTATACCCTGATCACATAACACCAATCACAAGACAAATCCAAGCTCCATGTACAATTATATCCTGTTTTAACTTGACCCATAAAAGATTTACACAAAATATGCAAAAAAAATCCAGTCTTGATGAAAATATTTTGAAGTATATTCACGCGAAAGAAATGTCTAGAGTGTAGATATTTAACATCTATGTATCCAAGTAACTACGAGTACACAACGGACTGGATCTAGTAATAGCATATGGTTAACACATAAAAAAGGTAAATAGAAAGCGTACCTCTCAGCAATTCGATCTTGAAAATAAATAAGTGATTAAAGCAATCACCTCTACGGTTGCTCACACAATCACGTCAACCGAACACGTTAAGTTGTCTAGACTTAACTTCACGAACAAAACAACAATTGTACCTTCTTGGATCAAAACCCTAATCAAACAAACCTTTGTGATTTTGAACCAATTAAACCGGATTAAGGTTTATAATAAACCCTAATTAACTAAATATCCTTAAACTGAATTAAAGAACCCGAAAATCCAAATTAGGGTTCAACTAAATTCAGTTGAGGTGTAGAACCGAAACCCTTAACAACCCTAGAGAGGGGCCAGGCGATTTCAGTGAGGGGGGGAGGAGGAAAAGATGAGCAAATAATGAAGTAGGTTATAGGTGTTTATATAGGCACCCAAACCCCAATTCTAGAAAAACATCATGGGCCTCCTTAAATGCTAATTAAACACAAAACCCATCTAGAACCTCCCATAGGGCCCAACCACTTTGGTGTCCCCCTTGGAGTTTGGGTTTTGTCCAATTTAGTCCCTCGGTTTATATTTGTGAAGTATTAAACGCATTCTTCATGTATTAATGTGTGTGCCCCAAATAGGCTCACATATTCGTAATGTACAAATGCTAGCCGACTACCGTAATCCAATATAGAGAACATACGGCTCTCCTGGATAGGTGTGGATTAATACTCTTATCTGTTTATTATCTCTGGTTCATTATATTATTGAATGCACAAACTATTCAATTGCAGTCTATGGAAGGTATGAAAGTGGTGAGCCAGGAATTTGAAGCCATAAGTAAAGACCCAGAGGTCCATTTAGTAGACGATCTAATCACAGATGCTTGCAGGGTTGAGTAGTGTTTAGCTGCTAAGGTACTACTGAAGTACCGTCTACTTCTATTGAAGTACCGTCTACTTCTACTGAAGTACCGTCTAGTAATGGCATGGAGATTGACAATTCTGATCTTACTTTCAGAATTCATCCATTCTACGTTGAAAAAGGTAAATTGTTTAGTTGTCCAGTTGCTTTTTTTAAGTAAGGGATTTTAAGAAATACTTAAAAGGATCTTGGATTTTAGCCAAATCAAGTGGTACAACAAAGGATGATAAGTTTATGTTGGACTCTTATATGCTTATCTAATGTAAGGTATTTTGTGCTCTATAGGTGATAACAATGTAAAGACTAAAGGATTCGGCTTTTAGGCACCTACTACTCGCAGAAATTCTATACGTGTATTGCGGGCTATGCAGCTTAAAAAGACTGGTACTCATTCCCTTTTTTTCATACATAGCAGCACTATTTACTAGGGGTTCAAAAATTTGAGGCATTGGGAAATATGTCAAAAAAAATTTAGGAAATTTTTGTTACTAGTCGAATCTTGTATGGTTCACTTGACTCGAACCACTTTTTGTGCAAATGATTAATGTATTTCTCAACACAGAACTTACACGTTTACAAAATATAGTTTCTTTATTATAATTTGACGGGTTTGGAAATGGGTAAAATGTGTTTAGGTCAAAACTGGGAAGTTTTATCTAGGAAGTGGAATCAGGTATGATTTCTAGACTCAAATCGCTTCCTCCTAAAATTTTAAGTTTATTTATGATCATATAACTTATATTATTTTAAGAGAAGACTCCTTTCCTTTCTAGCTAACTCTGACCCGCTAGTGATAGAACACAATGTTGAATATCTCAAAATATGGTCTTATTTGTCTTTTTCCATTTGTCCATTGTAGTTTTATTAGGAGGATGTCCAGGCGTTGGAAAAACTTTTAGTACTAGCCCTTGGAAATGGAAAGACGTTTAGTACGGATAAACATATAAAAACAGGTCAACAAATTTATAAATTTCCATTTATCGACGAACTTTTTCATAGGCATAATTTTTGTTTCTAATTATACGATTTTATGTAGGTTATAGCGGGGTCTTTAAGAAGAAGAAATAGCTCGCCAGAAACAAATGTTTGAGATGATAGATGCACACATCGGTCATATTACTAAGTTAATTGCATAAATTGTCCCTGTAGTTTGTCATGTTTAATGCAAATGGCCCATAATCTTTTTTCCCCAGATCCTCTCCCTATAGTTTTGCCTCGTATCGGGTTTGGTCCCTTGACCACTAATTCGGTTAGTTCAACGTTAATTGCTAGTTTAGATGGTGAACATACAAGGACCCTATTTATACTATTTTGAGATCAAAGAGAGTAATCAAAGCTTAGGATCTATTCTTGACATATGTTGTAGCTAGTAAGTGATGTGTAGAGGCTAGAAAATGAGGAGTGGAAGGTCTAGGAGTAGCTTAGATGTGTTGGCTTTCACTTCTTGCTGCCGTGGATAAGGAGAAAAAAAAGAAGCACATGGTGCCTTCATTCTTGACCATGGAGGAGTAAAAGTTGCTTAGTAAGCTGCTACTATGATTCTAGAAGAGGTTCACATTGGTTATTTGAACTTGGTAGCAATTTAGAGGGGTTAAAATGGTCATAGAAGCAAACCGGGTCTATTTTGGGTTCGACGGGTTCTTCAAAGGTTTTAACAAGGTACATTGTGTTATAAATGATTAAGGAATGATGAAATAGGTTGTTAAGGTCTGGGATTAAAGTAATTAGCAAAGATTAGCAATTCGTTTGGGTTAAAACGGATTAGAATTTGAAGAAATGGGAGTATGGGTTCAACTAGGGCTCGTTTAGGATTTTCTTGACTTTCTTAGCTTATATTTTGCATACTCTTGATTAAGAATGATGGATTACATAACTTAAGGCTTATATAAAGTATTATCAATGAATTTTGGTCATTGGTTTAAGTTAAAATGGGTTAAATTGAGAAAACGGGTCAAAATGATAATTAGAGCATAATTAGGGTTTTCTGGATTCGTTAAGGTTTTCTAGGCTTTGATTTCTTGTACATTGCCAAGTTAATGATAGATAATGATTTGTAAACTCATTTTATGAGTTTATAATGGCCCTTGGTTGGTTATTTGGGATTAGAATGGTTTAAAACGAGTAAACAGGTTAAATGAACCAATTAGGTACATTTAGGGTTTCTAGGATATGTTTTACGTACAAGTGAAGTAAAATGATGAAGTAATGATGAAATAATGATTGAATAGGATTGATATGATTGTAAAATAAGTTATTACAACTTAATTGAGTGTTGGTTTGGGTTTACAATGGATAAAAGCCAAGAAACAGGTCATGGTTTAGAAACTAGCTCGGTTTTAGGGTTTAGGGTTTTGAATTAGGGTTTTGAGTGTAAAAAGATGTATGAAAGCTTATGAATAGAATATTTAGGGTTTACATCTTGTAAAATGAGTATAGTAGCTTGCTCACAAGTGATAGTGAAGAGATGAGAATGAAAATGGAGGTAAAACGGCTATTTTAGAGATCATGCTTAATGACTTGTACATTGAGCTTTTAGAGACTTGTACTTTGACTTGAAGAGATTTTATTTTTCAAATGAGATGTTATATTTCTTTTACATATGCTTTAGTAGCTTGTGCATTCACTTTAGGGGTTAATCCTTCCATGAGATTAGGGTTTAGGGCATCCGATAATGGTTTAAAGCCCGTTTTGATATGATGTTGCAATTTATACCTCATATGAGTAATGTACATTGTAATAATTATATTACGATATTAACTTGATATGTTATGATGATTGCTTGACATATACGAAGACAGGATTGACATAGATAGGTTGCGTGAGCTTGTCTACTTTAGTTATGACATACTGAGATATATAAGTAGTGTAATAAAGCGAAAAATTTCCCCGTATAATTGTGACAATAGGTTTTGCATTTGAAGAAAATTCTTAGGTTGTTATATTTGGTAAGTACAAGTACTGCAAAATTCTAATACAAAAATTATGTTACACTCTTTAATCACAATTAATGCGAAATAAACAACTATCTCATGTTTAATGCCTTAATCCCTAAATTTAGCAATGTTTGCAATCACACCGATCACACAATATTCTTATATATTTTTGGGCTGTTTGATAATTTGATATGGTCTTTTAAGTAAACAAGGCAATGAATAAAATCATTAAAAACGTTTTAACATATTGATAATTTGATATGATCGTATGCAACAGTTGTAATCGTACACAATACTCTTTCCAATGAACCAATCCTAGCCACTCATTTTTTCATCAAAAATAAAAAAACCCACTTTCCACCTCTTTTTAAAAAATTAAATATCGCACACACTGTTAATCGTTACGCAAAACAAAACATATCATCGCGAAGAAAATTAAATTATCTTTCTATAGAGGGGCGACACTATGTACTTTGGACAAACTTTTTTTATGATTTTATGAAGTCATATACGATTTTATGAAAAGTTCGTTAGAATCACAAATCATATATGATTTCATAAAATCATATATGATTCGTATAACGAATCATATATGATTTCATAAAATCATATATGATTTCATAAATCATATATGATTTTATAAAATCGTATATGACTTCATAAAATCATAAAAAAAAGTTCGTCGAAAGTACATAGTGTCGCCCCTCTATAGAAAGATAATTTAATTCTCGTCGCGATGATATGTTTTGTTTTGCGTAACGATTAACAGTGTGTGAGATATTTAATTTTTAAAAAAGAGGTGGAAAGTGAGTTTTTTTTATTTTTGATGAAAAAATGAGTGGCTAGGATTGGTTCATTGGATCTATAACAAATAATGTGTCTATGTTGATCTTAACTCAACAAAGCTATGGCTACATTCATTTCTGGAGTAAATTGCATAAATCGTCCCTAAAGTTTGGCCAAATTATATGTTTCATCCCAAACATTATGAAAGTTCAAGGATCGTCCCTGTAGGGAAACATTTTGTGCAAGTATCGTCCCCTGCACGGACGATACTTGCACCAAATGTTTCCTCAAATGTTTCCTCACAGGGATGATACTTGCAACAAAGATTTCCCACAAGTACGATCCTTGCACTTTCGTGACGTTTGGGACGAAACATGCAATTTGGCCAAACTTTTGGGTTGATTTATGCAATTTACTCTTCGTTTTTGGTTATAATTTGTCGCGTGTTAAGGACAAAATTAAGTTGCATGTACGTATTCTATAAACTTGGCTACAACCGATGTTCAGTAAACCACACATCAAGAACAAGGAGATGATAGTCATCGATGAACATGTAAGTTTTTATAAATTTTCTAGGATTATATTTTAAGTTTGTCCTAAGGATTCTGTATTTACATAATATTAACACGTTTTTATTTTGGCCAGAATACCAAGATGCAAGCGATTTTGTGTATTAAATGTTGTTGTGATTTGGATATTTGATACCCGTCTTCTAAGTAATTCCTACGTGTCATCCTCACGTTGCATCTCACATTTGGTAAGTACAAGTAGTGCAAAATTCTAATACAAAAATTTTGTTACACTCTTTAATCACAATTAATGCGAAATAAACAGCTATCTCATGTTTAATGCCTTAATCCCTAAATTAAGCAATGTTTGCAATCACACCGATCACCTAATATTCTTCTATATTTTTAGGCAGTTTGATAATTTGATATGGTCTTCTAAGTAAACAAGGCAATGAATAAAATCATTAAAAACGCTTTATTATATTGTTCTAAATTTTTTGGTAGTTTGATAATTTGATATGATCTTCTAAATAAACAAGGCAATGAATAAAATCATTAAAAACGCTTTAATATATTGATAATTTGATATGATCGTATGCAACAGTTGTAATCGTACACAATACTCTTTCACAATTCACTTTTGTCTGTCTAACAAAGCTATGGCTACATTCGTTTATGGAGTAAATTGCATAAATCGTCCCTAAAGTTTGGCCAAATTGTATGTTTCATCCCAAACATTATGAAAGTTCAAGGATCGCCCCTGTGGGGAAACATTTGGTGCAAGTATCGTCCCTTGCACGGATGATACTTGCGCCGAATGTTTCCTCAAATGTTTCCTCTCAGGGATGATACTTGCAACAAAGGTTTCCCACAAGGACGATCCTTGCACTTTCGTGATGTTTGAGATGAAACATGCAATTTGGCCAAACTTTTGGGACGATTTATGCAATTTACTAAACGTTTCAGTAATTTGTCGCCTGTTAAGGACAACATTAAGCTGCATGTACGTATTCTACAAACTTGGCAACAACCGATGTTCAGTAAACCACTCATCAAGAACAAGGAGATGATAGTCATCGATGAGCATGTAAGTTTTTATAAATTTTCTAGGATTAGATTTTAAGTTTGTCCTAAGGATTCTATATTTACATAACATTAACAGGTTTTTATTTTGACCTGAATACCAAGATGCAGGCGATTTTGTGTATTAAATGTTGTTGTGATTTGGTATAGGATGAACTAATTTTATTCTTACTTTTCATTTTGCAGACTTCACAGGTCAATCTACAATGATTCACATAACCTCGATCAAACAAATAATCTATGTAAGCTTAAATTGTGTTGAAATCCATTTGATTTATACTATTATGGTACATTCATTCTACCATTTGATTTAATTTAATTTATACTAAATGTCACTGACATAATTGTTTTGTGTAATAGGTCCATATGGGCGATTTTGTGAAAGGTTGATATATGTAATTTGTGTACTAGGTTGGTATGGGTGATTTTGTGTAAATAGTCATGTAACACCATATTGCAATATTCTTTTGTTTGTCAATTCAAAAACATTTAATTAACATGAGTGCTGTTTAATTTTCAAAACGCATTCAAAACCTTCCACCAATTGATTCTTATTCTACACTCTTTGTCTTTTTACAACCCTTTGAAGCACATGCATTAAAACCCCCAATTAATATATTTATGTGGACTACCTTAATTAACTACAAATGTACAACACCATATTGCACCATTCTTTTATTTGTCAATTCAAAAAATTCATTAGTTTCAATTAACATCAATGTTGTTTAATTTTCAAAACGCAATCAAAACCTTCCACCATTTGATTCTTCTTCTACACTCTTCTATAATTAGTTACAATTTCATATTCATAAACAATCTATCTTTATCACTTATTTAAACCAATCTCTCTCTAACGCTGATTAAAAAACAAATACATTAGCAACTAGGCATACATGTATTCCATGTTGTTGTGATTTGGATATAGGTTGAACTAATTTTATTCTTACTTTTCATTTGTGATCCACATAACCTCGATTCAAACAAAGAATCTTTGTAAGAGTCAATTGTGTTGAAATCCATTTAATTTATACTATTGTGGTACATTCATTCTACCATTAGATTTTTCTATAGTTGGTAAATGGTTCTAAATGGAAAACCTATTAAGTGTCACCGTATAATTGTTTTTGTGTAACAAGTCGATATTGGCGATTTTGTGTAACGGGTTGATATGGGTAATTTTGTATAAGGTTGATATGGGTAAATTTATGTAGCGGGTTGATATGGGTGATATTGCATAGTTTCTTTATTTGTCAATTCAAAAACGTCCATCAGTTTCAATTAACACCAATGGTGTTTAATTTTCAAAACGCATTCAAAACCTTGCACGAATTGATTTTTCTTCTATGCTCTTCGGGTTTTTTACCAGCCTTTGAAGCACATGCATTAAAACTACAATTAATATAATCACGGGGACTAACTTAATTAACCACAAATGTACAACATATTGCATCGTTCTTTTATTTTTCGATTCTCCTAAATAATGTTATCTTCTATCATCATATTATGAACATGATTACTTAATTACCTTATTCCATTAGACCGTAAAAAGCAAACGACGGAGAGGTTTTCTATAGATGTAACCGACAAAATTCTTATACATGCGGCTGTTTTGGCAACGCCTATTATCGATTTTACTTATCCAAACATTTTAGATAACATAAATGATATGTCATACTTCCAAGAAAAAGGCCATTCTTGCTCCACCGAATGAAGTTGTGGACACTATAAATGATCATTTGTCGGAGAAATTTCCAAATGGCTTACTTAAGTTGCGACAGCATAGATAAAACTGAATGTGGCGCCGCCATAGATCAATCCATTTTCTCACAAGAATTTATTAATTGATTGAATTTCTCAGGTGTTCTAAACCACAACCTTGCGATAAAGTAGGAGTCCCGATAATGTTATTGAGAAATATTAACCAAGAAATTGATTGAAGTTCTCACGTGTTCAAACCACAAACTTGTGTTAAAAATTTGACATTTATTTATTTAATTGTTACAAACTCAAATATTTATCTAATAATTCACTTATTATCTAATTATTTCTTTCATATATTAACAAAACGTGTTTATGCTCGATGTTTTTCTTACTCTATTTATGCATATAACTTCTTACAAAATAAGTTCTTTAAAATACACCCGGAGTTACACGGGTCTTTAAGCTAGTTTTTTTCTCTAATAAAATAAGGTTTTGTACAACCTTTTTAAGATTCTTGCATTAAAATTGTAATTAATAAGATACCTTAATTAGCCAATTTGTAAAATACTTTTATGCACTAAAACCCTTACATTACACATTGCTTTTGTACAAACCTTTTAAGCTCTTGACATTAAAAACTTAAATAATGTTATGATGTGGATTACCATCTTTAGCTTGCATGTATAATACTCTTATGCACTACACGTTTGAATCGGTCTCATTAATTATCCCTAAGAAATCTCCCAAAGAAAACACCGACTTTTAATGTATTAAATAAAACTTCTCCTACACATATCAGTTTCATTGACCAATTCCTTCTCCAAATTCAATATAAAGAGCTGGCTTAGTACATATCCATAAATATGTCTTTTTGACTGCAACATAGCTATCTTCTAGTTTTCCTTTTCATAAGAGAAAGGATCCGTATGATGACATGTGTCCAATTCGTTTTCTCTTAGACCCATTTTAGAATTTGCTCAAGTTTTGTCCCGATACAAGTGGTTGAATACTTGATTGTGTGTTTAAAAACTCATGGTTTGACTACTTTTAGAGAGCATTTATTTCTCAAATTTTCATTTAGTTTAGTTAATTTTGGTAAGAAAAAAATATGTTATCAATCTACCCTATAAATTACGATTCTATATGATGAAAGTTTGACAAATCATAATATACCACTGACGGAAGGCTTACTCATATATGGGCTTTATTTTTGGTGATAAAAATTCTATAAACCATGGGCATGCACATAAATTTTCTTATGTTGATTCTCATTATTTTTTTTACAGGTTTTCTTCTCTAATATTAACATAATTTTTTTAGAAGTAATTCATATTAAACTTTGATATTGGTGTTGATTTTGATGTATATTACAAACAATGATATTAAACTTTCTTTGTTATCTTTTTTCTCCAATACATATAGTTTCAAAGTAATTTTTGTATGAATTTTAAAATAGCCTGCGTTTTTTGTTTCTTAATTATTGATTTTCTTCTAGATTGCGGTATATGCTTTCTTTTGTTTATTGGGCTTTGGTTGCATAACCATCCGTTATAAAACTTGACTTTCATTCTCATAAAAAAAGATCCCTACATTTATATGATTCAAAAATAGCATTAACTACATTTCGTTTGTAACACTTCAATTGTGGAAAAGATAATATCGCACCCAATTTTTGACGTGATTCGATTCCTTTAGCGTAATTTGAGTTTTCTCATTAGACGGATTTTTTTTGAAATATGCATGAAAGTTTTGAATTTTTTGTTATTTGAGTTTAGAGATAACTCATTTTTTTAATCTCTTTTAGCATTTTGATATATATTTTTTTATTTGTTGCATGAACTTTGTTTGTTATATCTTGAAATTAGTAGGCGTTGAGTTGTGGAGTTTCATTATTCAAAGCAAAGGTATAGCTTTTTTTCTTGCCTATTCATCTTAACCTCTCTCTCTTTTATTCAAAGCAAAGGTATAGTAGTTATATTATAAATTTAAGACAGGAGTGAAATGTCGATTCTATCAGTTATATAAAAAAAAGTAACAATGAGCACACTAAAAGTACAATGTTTATTAGTATAGGTTAAAAAAGATAACACTTCGGAAACTACTCGTGTGATAATACTTCATCACTCAGACCTAAACACCACCAACATCGACCACTACATTGAACACGTACGATATTGTGGTAAGTGTTTTGTGTAGCAATGGTTTTGCACTTGGTGCAAAACCACTCGTTACGGCATATTCTTCAAGATCAACATACTCACTGTCCTTGATTACCTGTTTACGGTAGATTCTGCACCCAAGGTACCACCAACTTTCTTCAACCAGTATCGCAATGATAGAACCAACAACAATAGAAGCCATACCCTGAAAATCAAGTTAATGTCCATGTTAATAAAAGTTGTAGAAAACAATTGTAAAAGTGAGTTATGTTGTTACGTACCTGGCCAACATCTAATAGCTCATCAATTTTTCTAAATGGGAAGTTAGACACAAAGTGATCTTTAGTTGAATACTTGGAAGCAGTGGAGATCCTTGATATTGAGTTTTCAGCCCCTTCGTTAGCAGGAACAAATCATGATTTACATATATGTATCGATAAAACATGTATTCATTTTTATGTTATCCAAACAAACACAAATGTTGAAATGTGATACGCTATATTCTTAAAAAAAGATCACATACAATACTTACACGCAAATCCATCAATATCATTTCCATGTTTTCGACATGTTGCTTCTTATATGAAGGCTGCATCCAAGTACGCAGAATACGTACACTCAGAATGATGTTGTCCTTGACAGCAGACAAATCAGAAATAGAACCAGCAGTGAATGTTGCCATTTTTTTCTTATAAACACTGAGACGATGAAGATTAATGTGGCGTTACAGAGATTCATTCCCCATTATATAGGCACAAAATTCTTAAGAATCAAAATTTATTGGACAGCTAATGATTTGCTAATGATTTCAACCTTGCCTAAAATATAGAACCATTTCAACCTTCCAAGTATTAAAATTTCAAATTCCAAAAATTCAAACATTCTCGCCAAAGAGAATTATGTGTATTATGTTTTGTGTATACTGTTCCAAAATCATGTATATCTTTAACCGTGTATAGTCTTTGACAGCTACTTATTTACAAATTAGTGTATATACTTTCCTTATATAGTGTTTTTAACCCCATTATGTCTTTAATCGTGTATAGTCTTTAAGCATGTATATCTCTAAAAAATTTGTAGATAGTGTTTTTGACAGCACATTGTCTTGCGTGAATTTTAAAATTAGTGTATATATTTTCCTTAGATTAGATAGTGTTTTTGACCCCATTGTGTCTTGCGTCTCTCCTTAAACGTGTTGGAAGGTGAGACCTGGTTTTCAAAAACATTGATTAAACATTGATTAGTTTCCTAATTTAAAATTAAGTTTTCACTTTTCCACTTTCAATAATTGTGGCAAAAATGCTTTATAGATAGTATAGATGCCTTTGTCAATTAATGTTTGATTGCTTGAGTCAAGGGGTTAATGAAGGCATGTGAAGAACCTTGTGGCTATAAAACCGCTCTCCTTTAGGACACATATATCAAAAAACATAAATAGCTTCTTATTTGAGCTAGATAAGAAAGAAGATATGGGAAAAGTTTCAAAGTGGTTTAGAGAATTATTAGGAATGAAGAAAGATAAAGAAAACATGGATAACAGTAATGCTAAAACAAAGAAGAGATGGAGCTTTGGAAAATCTATGAAGGATCCGTCGCAAAGGATGATGGTGGAAAATGATTCCACTCGGATGAGGTCATGCATGTTTGCATCGAAAAAAGAACAAATTAAGCATGCAATTGCTGTTGCGGCGACCGCTGTAGCTGCGGCAGACGCGGCTGTGGCCTGCGCATAAGCTGCGGTGGCTGTTGTCAGACTTACTAGTGACGGCACATGTACTTTATTTAGTGGCAGGGAAAAATGGGCCCTAGAGGTCATTTGGTAAGTTTTCTTTTTGTATTTATCAAATTATTATAGTTTAAGATTAAAGCTTACTTAAGCAAATAAATTATGAGATAATTTTAATAATGCATTATTTATTCAACAAACAATCCCAAACACATTTTTATTATTGCAACAAGTTTACTTGTTTGTTTCTAGTTTTTATCTGTATTTTAGTTGTTGTATTTATGGACCATAGATATATACTTTATGTGAGCTTTTTACAACCAATTGTTATTAGAAAACTTATTTACTATTTTGTTGCGCATAATTCTGTGAGTTTGTGAGTGTGTGGCTTCTTCAAGTTAAATGTGTATATTGTGATCGTGTGTCTGCAGTTTATTGTTTTTGGCTGCTGTAGTTTTACTGTGATTGGCTGCCACATTTTATTGTGTTTGGTCGCTGCATGTTTTTGTGTTTGGCTGCTGCAATTCGTGTCTCTCTACAACCATCCAGGTTTAGTTTATAGTTTTTATCTGCATGTTTTAACCAGTGTATGGTATCTCTTACCAGTTAATATAATTTTTTAATTCTTTCTGTAAAACAAAATATGAAGAGCATAAATGATAAATAAATAAATAATGTGTATGCCCTATTCATTTGTGGCTGCTGCTCGCGAGACTCTATTAACACTGAGATTGTATGTATTGGATAAATTGTGGTTGGGTAATTGGGTTTTAGTTAAAGTCATAAAATCTGAATGGATAATTGTACATTTATGTATGGCTTTTGCTCATTACCACATATTGTATTATGGAACTCGTGGAACTTCATGATATGATGCAAGTTGTAGTAATTAATTGTCATAGCTTTCATCGATCAATGGTGTTGTAGAAACTTAGAAAAACATTAGATTTGTTGGTGCGTGTGATTGTGTGAAGCTTTATAAAATGAAATTGAAGATAAAATTAGATTCACAAAATTTGTAGAGATCATATAAGATTTTCAAGTACTATCTAATTTTTAAAATGAGGGTATAGATATGTTTATGGTTAACATTTGACAATTGAATGGTGTCACGCCTTGTTTTCGAAGAATGCATCTGTGACTACCTAAAATGTAAACATGTCGATGATCATAAATTCATAATGTGTCAAGTTTAAATGTAGTGGTGTATATATGTGCGTTAAATAATGGTTTTGACCACAAAAATTCACTTTTCCTTCATTAGTAATTGAGTATTTTGTTTTGGTCTAATGGAGTCTTGTTTATCTTTTTAGGCAAGAAGGGACCTGAGGGCATTGAGAGGACTAGTGAAATTTCAAGCTCTTGTTAAAGGGTTTGTTGTTAGAAAAATAGTAGTTGCTACTCTATACAGTAAGCAAGCTATTCTTAGAGCTCATTTGGCTGTTCGATCTCAAAGGGATCGTCGTTCGTTCGAAGATCATAGGGTTCAACCTGAAATCCGTCATCAAAAATCCACCGTAAGTTCACTTTTATGTACTTTACGTTCATTTTTCTAAGAATAGTGTGATTTTATTTCCATTAGCAATAAATTTTTTGGATGGGCTAAGATACACTTGTTCTTCATATTCATTTAAGAAAGTGTTACACTTTTAAATATTTTAGGATAGGTTTGATAATGACACAAGAAGTGAAATCCATAGCAAGCGACTCTCAACTTCATATGATTCTACAAAAAAATCATACGATGGGAGCCCAAAAATAGTTGGAATGGACCCTTATAGGCCACATGGGCGATCAAGGCATAACCATTATCAAGAGCCAGAATGGGGATTTACTGGCAAAGACTACAAGTGTTCAAAAACCACTCGAAGCACGCCTTGTTCTGCTTATTCAAATAGGTCAAACACTCAAACTAGACCTCCAAACAGTGTATGCAGGGACGCCCTTTCTAGACCTTATTTGAATCATCAAATTTACATGGCCAACACACAATCATTCAGCGTGAAACAAAGGTCACGTATAAAGATTCTTTAAATTTGAATTCAAATCTAGTAAATAATGAAATGAAGTCTTATAGAGGGGTTTTGAAACTTTCTTGAGCTAGAGAAGGAATGAGTCAATGAAACGGGTGTGTGTTGGAGAAGTTTCATTGAGTACATTAAAAGTCGGTATATTTTTTCCGATTTGACTTACAAAAGAAGTTTTATTGGGTTGTGTACAATAGTTGCTATCCACATCATCTCATTAATTGGTGAAGATTTTAATGACTAGCTGATTTTCAGGAGAGATTTGAAA
>BQNB010033788.1:0-52056 GCA_026074375.1 Tanacetum coccineum | reverse complement strand
TGGTTGAACCACTAACTGCTGTAACAGTGTCTGACCAGCTCTCGGGCAACGAAGAGAGTAACAATAAAGCGTGTACTTCATCATCGAATTTAATATCAACTAACATCAAGCTTGATAGGATTTAATTAAAATCGTTTACATGATTCGAAATGGAGGCTCCTTCCTTCATCTTCATATTCACCAATTGTCGAATAAGAAACACCTTATTTGACGCACTAGGTTTCTCGTACATATTAGATAGAGCCTTAAACAAGCCGTATGCAGTCTTCTCATTGACAACATTGTAGGCTACGTTCTTCGCCAATGATAGCCTGACCACACCCAGAGCCTGCCTATCTAGCAGGGCCAGTCCTCAGCCTTCATGCCTGTAGGTTTGGCTTCTGCCAAAGGCTCGTGAAGCTTCTTCTGATACAGATAGTCTTCGATCTGCATCTTTCAGAACCCGAAATCGTGACCATCAAACTTGTCGATCTTTATCTTACCGTCTTCTGCCATTGTTTATCGTAGCCTGGCTCTTGATACCACTTTGTTAGGATATATCGCACCTGCACACACCTTAGTACAGACCTCTGTACGGTATATAGCTCCTGCACACACCGCTCGAACAAACAAAGAATACAAACAACGCTTGCGGAAAGTAAAGAACACAAGATATAACGTGGTATCTACGACTAAGGTAGTCGTAGCAGTCCACGGGGTCGAACCAGAGAGATTTTATTATTATGGTACGCACACACAAAAGAGATACAAGTTTACAATTACAATGAAAGGGTATTTATAGGTGTGAGACCCTAATCCACTTTACTCATTCTACCAATGTGGGATATAAGCCTTCATATCTCAACAAAAACAAATAGCGCTCACCAACTGTTCGACTAATTGTCACTAAGAAACATAGGTAACTACTAACTACATCTCATATTATACAACGAGCTGTTGTCTTCTCCTTAATCTCTAATTTGGAAATACATGTGTTTCGATCCACAAGAGTCGAGACAAGATGAAGAAGACGAAATTCAAGATGGAGAACTAGGAGATGAAAAGTTCGAACAAGCTGAGCGAATGATCAATATCTCAGATATCTATTTTTGTATTTTATTGATGTCATGGTTTTAGTCAATCTGTACAAAATGGTTGTATGATGCAAGTTGGTTATTAAATGATATCTATCTTCCTTTTCTGTTTGTTTTTTTTTCTCTTTCAACAATTTAGAAGATGAAGATAAAATTACACTTGGTCAAAAAGTTAATACCCATATCCTACTAAAGAATCCAAACAATAATATTATGATTGATACATCCATTACCATTCCACCCTATACCGACACCCATACCCATTGTGATTGATAGCAACAAACCAAACGCTTGTGATTAACTTAGGCTGGTATGGTGAGGTGAAACTCACCTTTCATATCAGTGTCACATCAGCTTTCTCTCTCTAACTTTAAAACTCACTACAACTCATCTTTCAACCGTAATGACAACTCACGTTTCAACTAAAACTCACGTTTCAACTAAAACTCACCTTTCGTCACCATTTTTTTTATTTTAAATACTATTATTCATAAACTAAAAAACGTAAATATTAATGTAAACGTAAACGTACGAAATTAATAAAAACGTAAACTAAATTAAAAAAATTTATTCATAAATTAAAAACTTAAACGACACATAGATAAATAAAAACGATGTGATACATAGATAAATAAAAACTTAAACGTACTAAATAAAAAACATAAACTAATATTGCAAATTATACTTCGTTTTAATCGCCGCCCTTGCTTCATCCATTGACATCCGCTGCTCCCCTGTCAAGTGATCGTATGGCTGAAGATAGAACCTTATGTCTTTTTGGCGTGCTCGATACTCCTGAGCTGCAACCTCTCGTTCTTGACATTCCATCTCCCTCCTTTTGATCTCTATAAATGTAGGTTGTATGATGCAAGTTGGTTATTAGATGATATCTATCTTCCTTTTCTGTTTGTTTTCTTTTTATCTTTTTTAACAATTTCGAAGATGAAGATAAAATTACACTTGGTCAAAAAGTTGATACCCATATCCTACTAAAGAATCCAAACAACAATATTATGATTGATACATCAATTACCATTTCATCCTATACCGACACCCATACCCATTGTGATTGATAGCAACAAACCAAACGCTTGTGATTAACTTAGGCTGGTATGGTGAGGTGAAAATCACCTTTCATATCAGTGTCACATCAGCTTTCTCTCTCTAACTTTAAAACTCACTACAACTCATCTTTCAACCGTAATGACAACTCACGTTTAAACTAAAACTCACCTTTCGTCACCATTTTTTTATTTTAAATACTATTATTCATAAACTAAAAAACGTAAATATTAATGTAAACGTAAACGTACGAAATTAATAAAATGTAAACTAAATTAAAAAACTTTACTCATAAATTAAAAACTTAAACGATACATAGATAAATAAAAATGATTTGATACATAGATAAATAAAAACTTAAACGTACTAAATAAAAAACATAAACTAATATTGCAAATTATACTTCGCCTTAACCGCCGCCCTTGCTTCATCCATTGACATCCGCTGCTCCCCAGTCAAGTGATCGTATGGCAAAAGATAG
Source organism: Tanacetum coccineum (assembly GCA_026074375.1). NCBI lineage: Eukaryota > Viridiplantae > Streptophyta > Magnoliopsida > Asterales > Asteraceae > Tanacetum > Tanacetum coccineum. The sequence continues at coordinate 49,440 of BQNB010033788.1, read as the reverse complement.
AACCTTATGTCTTTTGGCGTGCTCGATACTCCTGAGCTGTAACCTCTCGTTCTTAACATTCCATCTCCATCCTTTTGATCTTTATAAACGCATCGCGTTGTTCTTTCTCCTGAGCTGTCATCTCGGTTACCATCAACCTAGGTAATGCTTCGTCATTCATACTTGACGATCCAGACACTTTATTTTTCCCAGCAGCTCTCGCTTTGTCCCTGCCCATTGTTTGTGGAATTTCCTGCACCTCATCTTCATCGTTGTCGCCAACATTAGTATTCAGATTAATACTAGCGTCACCAAACTCTATGTTAAACGAACTAGAACTAGATGACTTGTGTCTCTTGCTACCTCTCTCAGACTCTGTGGCAAATTTTAGAAGTTCTTGAGTGTTCCATTTCGGACTATCTTTTAAAACCTCCCAATAATGACGATATTTAAAGGTGTTTCCGGTTTCAGCTTGATAGTGAATAAGTGCCATATTAATGTAATCTTCGTCGGAGGCTTCACTCTCCTGCGCCATACGCATGACGTGACCGTACACTCCACAAAACTGAACCACCGTCTTCCATTTCCCGCACATCATATCATACGTTCGACGACTGTACTATTTTGTTTTGCTCTCTATGTACTCTAAAACCTCACACCAAAATCCATGTTCCTTCCTCGCGTTACCATACCTGCTGTTTTCGGAAATAGTAACCCAACCTTTAGCCAGCGTAATTTCTTCCTTATGTGTCTACGCAATCTGCCGAGGTGCATCATCGCTTTGAATCATCCTCTTTTGGCGTGCTCTAGTCGGCTTATTCGCCTTTAATGGTTAGGTCGCGAGTGCTTCAACAGAGATTCGTGAGGATTGGGTTCTTGCCAAGAACTGGTGTTTTCTTGAAACGAGTCCGAAAATTAAGGCGTGTACAACTCTTTGACCAGAAATGCATTAATCGGAGACATGGCTGGATTCGTACGTCGTTGTGATGACGAACCACCCATTTGGGTTTGTGAGACGTAGTCATGGTGGCTAAATGGGAACGAGCTTGGTTGTGACGAGTAATCCTGAAACACGTTTGGGTGTGACCCAAAACCGTGAAACCCGTATTATTCCCATGTCGGTGTCGGGTTTCGGTATGGTTGGTTTGGGTAAGGTTGGTTATAGTATGATTGTGGCCGTAATAAGTTCGGGTTCGGTGATGGGTTTTCGAGCATAAAGGTGTCATTGGGTGTCGGCGGATTGCTTCGGTTGGGGTTTCTTGGTTGACGTTTGTTGGGTCGGAGAGTGTTTTGGTAAGATATTTTTTTGAATATAAAATTAAGAGTGTGAAGTTTAGAGAGATTGTATATAAATTGGGAGAATTGTGTATAAAAATAGGTGAAGTAGTGGGTATTTATAGGTAAAAAGAGAGTTTTTTAAAATATGTAACGTATACAAAAAATATGAGGCCCACTTTTTTGTTACTTACTGAGGTGAGTCGCTCACCGTTCATAGCACAAGTCACGCGCGAGTTTGGGGGCAGGGATAGAACTCTCGCGTCAGTTTTCAACTCACTCGGTGAGTTTCTATGCCATACCGTCCAACCTTAGGCTGGATGGTATGGACTTAAACTCACCAAAGTGAGTTTCAAAGTGGCGCGCGACTTCCTTTTCACACCCCAAAACTCACAGTGATTTTCATATTGAACGGGTGAGCCACTCACATAGGTGCGTTTCAAAATGGTTGGGCCAACGTGTTTGTATCCGTTGCATGTATAAAAAACTAAAAAAAAACCCTCCTTTTTTTACCTTAAATACCCACTACTTCACCCATTTTTATACACAATTCTCCCAATTTATATACAATCTCCCTAAACTTCACACTCTCAATTTATATACAATCTCCCTAATCTTTTTTTAAAACCCCTCCTTTTTTACCTATAAAGACCGATATACGTAACAAACTAATTTTATGCTAAACGTCGCTAATTAACTTTCAAATTTTGTTCAACATACATAATATGACCGGGTATGTGACTTGTTTACCGGTTTCCATTAAGAAATGATGTAGGTTTGGTCCCTGTGGTATTGCGTTGACTTCCACCGTTAGTCCATTGACTTTTTTTCACTTAGAAAAGTTATGGTAATGGTCCCTGTGATTTGCGTTGACTTTCAACTTTAGCCACTTGACTTTTATTTCCACTTATAACTTTTTTTACTTTTTTCACTTATTCATACAAATTTTCATTTTTTCTGTTTCTTTTTTCAAATTTCAAACAATGTACGTAATATGACCGGTATGTTACCAGTTTAACGGTTACCACTTAGAAAAATTATACGAATGATCACTTTTACACTTATTATATATATATACTTTAACGCAACGTTAGAAAAAAATTTAGTTTTTTTTCATTTATTCACAAGAGTTTTTGTATTTTTGTTAGAAATAGAAAAGTGTCGGTTTCACGATCGTAGTTTACGTTTAGTCAATGTCGGGTCATGTATTATGTAAGAACATGTAATATCCCACATCCCTTCCTAGGGTAAACTAGAACCTTCCTTAGATGCCTATATATAGAGGCCTAAGGGAAGGGATGTAGGTTGGTGTTTTCCTTATTATCTAATATAATCTTTCTTTCTTTCTCTTTCTATCTCAAGGAAATCATCCACCCTCTCTTCTCTCCCTCTATCCCTCATTAGCGTATCTCTCTCTCTCTCTCTCTCTCTCTCTCTATCTTCATGTCTCTCTCTATATATTATATATATTGTGCAGTGTCTATGTTTATGATAATCTTACAATTGGTATCAATCTCCATAGGATGATTAATGATGTTTTGTGTATGTTTAAGCTTCAAAGTTTTTGGTTTTCTTCCTCTTTTGTGCTTCGCCTATACACATCCAACATAGGATGAAGATTTCAAACTTTATGTGCTCAAAAACCATACAGGTTTGATTTTTATGATTCGTTAGATGTGTTAGTTCATAGAAGTATAAAAAAGGTTTAAACTTTCTTTGTGTTTTAAGTGTTTTAAAGTGACAAGTTGTGATTTTTATTGGTTTCGAATTGGAAAGTAACAACCTTGTGTGAACCATTTAGGTTATACAAGCTAGTGATCCTAGTTTTGTTGCACAAGGATACAAAAAACGTGCGAACCACGTTTCCCACAAAACTAGTTATCTAGTTGTGGTTTTTCTCGTATTGGGCGTACCACCTAGGAGAATTTACCAACCGAACCTAGTCAGCCGAACCTGGCCAGCGAACTAAGCTCAGCCGAACCTAAGCTCAGCCGAACCTTAGCTCAGCGAATCTAAGCTCAGCCGAACCTAAGCTTAGCCTAACCTAAGCTCAGTGAACCTAAGCTAGCCGAACCTAGTTTTAGCCGAACCTAAGTCCAGCCGAACCTGGACCTTTTGACCAAACCTTAATGAGGGTTTTGAGTTTCTAGGGCTTGTATTATGCATTTAATGCAATAGGGTTTTTTGTTAAATACTTGTCTAGTAGTGGTGGCCTAATGATTTTGTAGGGTTTTTGAGTCGTAATGATAAGGTGTTTTGAACTGTTTTTCTAATGAATCTAGGGGACTTGGAAAATCAATCTTTGGTAAACCTAAACTCATAAAGCATTGATTTTTACTTCACGGTTCACTCAAAAAACACAATCTTTAATCACTACATCACAAAAAAAACAATTTTACAGAACCACATACACTTTCTTTTTCATTCGGAAAAGATCCTTTATATCATGCCATTTAGTCAAAACAACTTCATCAAATGCTCGATACATTCGCGCGCGCGTCATCTCGCGCGCACTGGAGATACAATGGCTGAGAATGTTATTGCCGCGGGTGCTGAAAACTGACCACCTATGCTCAAGAAAGGCATGTATGATAGTTGGAACAGTCGTATATTACTTTACATTTAAGGGAAGGAGAATGGTTAAATGTAACTTGATTGAATCAAAGAAGGTCCTTTTCAACTCAAAGAGGCGATCACTATTCCTGCAACTGAAGGTAATCCAGAGATTACACATACATAAAGATTATAAGATCTTACTCCTAAAGAAAAGTTGAGGAAAAGTTGTGACATCAAAGCTACAAACATCATTCTTCTTGGGTTACCAGTTGATATATACACTCTTATCAATCATCACCAGACAGCCAAAGCTATATGGGATCTGGTCAAGGAATTGATGGAACGCATTAAGCTAACAAAACAAGAAAGAGAGTCGAAGTTGTATGATGATTTTGATAGATTCATGTCTAAGAAAAGGGAATCAATTCACTCGTATTATTTTAGATATGCTAAGTTGATCAATGATATGAATATCATCAACATGACAATGACACCCATTCAAATAAATACAAAATTTATGAATCATCTTCAGCCAGAATGGAGTAGGTTTGTTACGACAGCTAAGCAAGTAAAATATTTTCAAAAGGTCAACTTTGATCAGTTGTACGCATTCCTTAAACAAAATGAGAATGATGTCAATGAAGTTCGAGCAATGCGACAAAGATATCAAGATCCACTTGCCTTACTTGCTCACACTTACAATCCACCTCCATCTTATAGCAGTCAGAGATCACAGTACAATCCACAACCATATGAAGATCATCCATATCAACCATATTAACCATATCAACCAATCAATTCATTAACTCAACGACAAATCATTCCATCACCTCTATAACAAAGCTATGAACCATAGTTGTTCCACAACAACCAACTGCATCGTTGGAAAGAAGCGGAGAGTGAGAAAACAGAGGAAGGAGGAGAAACTAAGGAAACAGAAATCTAAAAGGGATATAAACATGGGAAGAAAGGAAAGAGGAAAAGGCTCGCTAGAAAAAAGGAAGAGGAAGAACGGAAAAGGGAAGAATATATAGAAAGACAGAATAACCAAGATAAATGAAGAAGTAGAGGAGGAGTCAAAGAGATAGGAATATAAAAGAAAAAGAGAGCGTAAGAACTCGAGCAGAGAGGTACGAAGAGACCAAGAGAGGAAGAGTAGGAGACGAAAATCGAGCGACCAAGGATAAAGCGGGGCAGAGAGCACACCGGAAAAGGAAGGAGAGGGAGAAGGGAGACGAAAGATACCCCAATGAAGAAAGTGAGGGACGGGTAGACGAAGAACACAGTAAGGTTAGCAGCGAATAGAGCGAAAGTAGAAGGAGTAGAAGTGAGACAAGGCGGAAAAGACACCATAGGCACAAGAAAGAAGGATAGACGCAGGAATAAGGGGAGTAGAGGGTGGAAGGGAAATTAAAAAAGGAAAAAGGAAAGAGGGGGGTCGGGAAGAAAGAAGAAGATAGAATAAAGGGAAAAAAGAAGCCCAAGTAAACAAAATACAAGTAAAGAAGAATGGCGAAAAAAGATGCAGAAAGAAAGAGGAAAGGGGCAGGCAAGCTGCGGGCAGACTTAACAAAAAGGATGAAGAAAAAAAAAAGAGTAAAAGATAATACAAAGGGGGGTCTAAGGTCAGAGAGACAGGGCAGGAACGGAGGGAACGAGAGAGAAGAGAGAAGAGAGAAAAAGCTAAACAGAATAAACGGAAAGGTGAAAGTACCAAGAAAAAGCCAAAGGACGAGATAAGGAGGAAAGGAAACAGCAAGCAAAAGTAAAGGTGGAGACAGAGGGGAACAAGAGAACAGAAGGGAAAGAGTGAAAAGAGGAAATAGGAGAAACGAGGGAAAGGAGGAAAATAATGAAATTGTAATAAATAAATGATAAATAACGAAAAGCAAACGGTTGAAATAAGGAGACAACGAACAAAAAGAACATAAGGCATAAATAAAGTGAGATGCAGTAGAGGGAGGAAAGAGAGAAAACCTAACGTAGGAATACTAAGTGGGGACCAGGGACAGCAGGGTAGGAACGGAATGAGAGACAGGAAGGAGGAGAATCGAAGAAGACGATGTGGCAAAGAAAGAGGTTTCAAAACCGGAGAAGGAGAAAGAAAACACGGCGAGGCGAGAAGGAGAATAGGCGAAGAGACAGGAGAAGAAGAAGAGAAATGGAGAGAGAAAAAAAAGAAAAGAAGAATAGCGACCTCGGGAAAAGGAAACAAGAAGGATAAAAAGGGGTCGCAGTAACGTGAAAGTAAAAAAATGATGTAACAAACCGAGGAAGATAAAGCGAGCGAAAAAAAGGAGAGAGAAGTAGAAAGAAAAGAGCAAGTTGGGGAAATAAAGAAGGGAAACAATACGAAAAAAGAAAAAGATAAAAAACTAATAAGTAAAGGATGAAAAGAAAGTGAAGATAGACGATAGGTGGAAGAGAAAGGAAAGAAGGGGAAAATACAGAGGAAATAAAGCGGAACAAGGAGGAACAAAAACGGGGTGAGGAGATACGACAAATCTTGGAAAAAGGAACAACCAGAAAGGGGGGGGGGGGGGTGGAAAGCAAGGAAGAATAACAAAAGGAAGGTGAGAAGGAATATCAGGCAAAGTAAAGAAGAGCTGAAATGAATACGAAGCGGGTGAAGAGAAAGAGGCGAACGACAAATGGAAATAGGAGTGGGAGGGAGGGAGCGACAGAGAAAGAGATGTAAGAAAAAAAAAACGGAGATAGAATGAGGAAAGATATAAAAGCCGCAATAAAAGGAACACACAGGAAGCAAAAACATCAAAAGAATGTAGCAAGAAAAAGATGCCGAAGAGAAGAGGAAAAAAAAGAGAATTAGGGGAAAAAAAGGAAAACGAAGGACGTAAAAGCAAGAAAACAGATAGGTGAAGGAAAAGAGACAGAATGCGGATGGAAGGGAAAGAGTAAAGAGGAGAAAGAGAAGGAACACAAGAAGCGAGTAAAGGCTAAAAGAGGAATAACAAGAAAAATAAAGAAGAATAAAAAAAGGGCGAGAGGAGGGAGATAGCAGAGAACAGAGGAGAGAAAGCGAAAGATGAAAGACACAGAAGGAGAGAAATTATACAGAGAGGAAAAAACGGAGAGTAGGAGGGGACACCACGAGAGAGCAGGAAAACAGTAAAAGAGTAAGCCGTATGGTAAAAAACTTGATTGGGGGGGCGAAAGAAAATTGTGCAGGGAATTTACAAAGGGAAGAAGGGGGAGTCAGGAAAGTAAAAAGAGCAAGCGGGCGAAAATGTAATAAAACGAGGGACAAAAAGAAAAGGAGAAATAAAGAATGGTGAGGGAGGTTTGAGACAAAAGCGAGTTGAGAAGAGGAGGTGAGGTGGAAATCAGCAAAACGAATGATAGAGCACAATTGCAATAAGTGACATGGAAAGTAGCGAAATGGAGGGACAAGGCACCAAACGATGAAATGGGACAAATAAAGAGAAATACAAGGAAGGACGGGAAGCCGGGGTGGGAAGATAAGAAAAGGGTCACAAAAGAAAGACACTTAGAATGTGGAATGACGCAGGAGAAAGCTGGAGAGAAAAAAGACAAAGGGAGGGGAAAGAAAAGGAACTCGGAGTAAGAAAAAAGGGGGAGGAGAAGCAAAAGCAGAAGTAAAATTGTTAATCAGGGAGAAGGGGGAAGGTTACGGACCAAGGGGGAAGGTAGAAATAAAAGGACACGACGGAACATATGTTACAAGAAGGAAAGAGGAATGAGGCATGGGGTCGGGGAGAGCGAGGGGAGAGGAGCGGGATGGGAAACGATATAAAGAAAGAGCGGAGTATTGACAGCGGGATAAGGGGGACAAAAAAGAATTGGAAAACGATGATGAAGTAAAAGAGATGGAGTAAAGAGAGGATAAACGAGGATACCTTAGAACAAAGAATTTGGAGTGAAGGGCGGAAGGGTAAAGAAAATAGAAGAAAAGCACGGTAGTAAGAAAGTGCAGGAAGGGGCAGCAAGAGAGAAAAGAGAACACGGAAGATTAAAAGGAAAAGAAAAAGGAGTGCTGCTGGACTGGAATAGAAGACGCGGAAAAGACGGAATCAGCGAAAGGAAATGAGAGTGACGGAAAAAAAAAAAAAAAATAAAGAAAGAGAAAAAAGTGCGGTAGAGGATGACAAGAACACAAGGAAGGGGAGAAAAGAGACAGTGAACTTACTAGAGAACAACGAAAAACGATGTGAATGAGAAAGATCTGGGAAAGAGAGCAAGGGAAAATAGAAAGGAGAGGAAGGGCGGAAGCAGAAAAGAAAAACAAGCTATAGGGATGAGAGAAATAAAGCGAGAAAGAAGTAAAAAAGAGGAAACACCAGGGTACGAGTAGAAAAAAAAGAAAATGAACGAAAATTACGGGAGGAGAAAAAGAGACATAAATAACCCAGGTTGTAATATGAGTAAGGAGGGAGAACCAAATCAGGGAGAAGGGGGCGACAGAAAACCAATGATAAAAAGGATAGGAGGAAGGGGAGAGGAAAATGGTACGATGCAACGAAAAGGTACAAATGGAAAGGAACATGAGAGAAAAAGGGAAAACCATCCAGGAAAAGGACGTAAAAAAACGAAGTCAGGCGAATAGGAAAGAATGGAATGAGAGTCAAAAAAAAAAGAAGAAGGGGGAGCAAGGTAAGGTAGAGTAGAGAAGTGAGCGGTCGAAGAGGAGCGCATAGGTAGAAGCGCACAGGAGATGATGTTGGAACGGGGGGGGGGGGACGAGATGGCAGAGAAGAGACAGAAAAGGCGTAGAATCGAAATAAAGTATGGAAAAAGGAAGAACGAAGAGAAAAAAAAAGGAAAGGGAAGGAGTTGGCAAGAGGGAAGAGAAGGTGGAATAAAATAGATGGAGAGAGTAGAGGTGTAGTTCGAAAAAGATTGTTAGTGAAGCAGAACAAAGAAAGAAAATAATGAGCAAGCGGGATATTAGGACGCGAAATGGAAAAGAAAAGATATGGAACAACGAACACGAAGGTGACAAGAGGGGGGGGGGTATGGAGTTGGGAAAAGAAAGGGAACGAAGGAGCACGTCAACCAGTGAAAATAGAAGGGGAGGACAAAGATAGAAACAAGAAATTAAAAAACAACACCGAGGGCCAAAGGAAAAAGAGAGTGAGGGAAGGAGTAGTGTAGAGAAGTAATACATGAAAGATAAGAAATGGAAAGCGAGATAAAACCGAAATGAAAAATGTGGAAGGCGAACAAGAAGGGAAAGGACTAATACCGGAGACACCGGAAGTGGGCGTGAAAAAGAAGGAAAAAAAAGCCGGAAAAAACGCCGAATTCAGGAAGAGGACGAAGAAGAAGAAGGAAAGACTCGCAGGGACAACAAATGAAGCGGTAATTAAAAAAACATCAAAAAGCAAAGGAAGGCTAGAAAAAAAAAGGGCAAAGGGAGGGAGGGATTAGGGAATAATAAAAAGTTAAGTAAGGAGGGTGATATAAAGGAAAGACGTAAAAGTGAATTAAAACGAAGGTGACACATAAGACGGGGAGAGGAAAGAGAAAAAAACTGGAGTAAAGAAGAAAGGGAGAAATAAAGGATGAAGGAGAGTAACTAGAAATAGCAAAATAACAGAAGAGATAAGAAAGAGAAGTGGACAAAGGAAAAGCAGAGCGGCCAAGTCGCTGACAGAGATTGAGACGAAAGGGAGTAAGGAAACAGGAGGAAGATGAAATTAAACATTAAGAAGAGAACGCCGCGAGCAAAGAAGAAGGAAAGGGGAGGGTGAAGAACAGAAATTTAAACTAGAAGGATTGTAGAGGGAAGAGACGTGAGATATGAATTAAGGATAAAGAGTACAAGGGAAGGCAGAAAGACTAGAAAAGAAAAATGGAGATGATGAATACTGAGAAAGAAAAGGTCGAAAGGGAAGAGAAAAAAAGGAATAAGAGAGGTAACTGAAAAGCAGGAGAGAGAATGATGAGAAAGGATCGAAAGGTGGAGAGAGAAAAGGAAAAAAGATAAAGAAGGTAAAGAGAGAGAAAAGGGAAAACGAAGGATAAGGAGGTAGTAAAGCTTGGAAGAACAAAGTAAGAATGATAGGAAAGAAATAGAAGGGAAAGATGAAAATGGAATAAAAACGAGATGGAAAAAAAAGCGACGAGAGTGGCGACAGGCAAGAGATAGGAGGGGTGAAGAGGAAGACGAAACTAAAATGAAAGTAGAAGGAAGAAAAAAGATCGAACGAGCAAAGAGAAGAAGACCAAGCGAATGTAAAAGGGAAAGATAGGGGAAGGGTAGAAAAGATGAAAAAAAAAAGAAAGAAGGATAGAAGCATACGAAAAGAAAGAAGGGAAGTAGTGGCTGGAAAAGGAAAAGAGGAAAAAGAAAGAGGTTAGAAAACGAGAGGGAGAGTCAGGAAAAAAGAGCATCGAAGAGAACAGAAAGAAAATAAAAAGAAGACTCTAAGGGTAAGGAAAGAAAGAAGAGGACAGGCGGAGAAGGAAATGGGGGCAACGAGCGAAGCATAGAACTATGAGAAGGGGGGAAGAAAACAAAAGGAAAGAAAGGAGGATGGGGGGGGGGGGGGGGGCAAAAAATATGAAGTAAATTAGTGGCAGGGGGGATAAAGGGGGAGAAAAAAGAAACGAGAAGAGCAGTGAATATGGAGCACAGAGAGAAGGGGGGGGGGGGGAGGTGAGGAAGAAAGTAGGAGGACGGGGGGGAAGAAGAGAGGGGGGGAGCGCGACAGGAAAAGCTACTGGATAACTAGAAGATAAAAAGAGAGAGGAAGGCGAAAATAGGAGTGGAGCAAATGCTAGCAGGGAGGAGAAGGATAAAAAATAAGAGGAAAGGATAAGAAACAAGTTGGAAATAGAAAAGAAAACAGGGGGAATCAGAGAAGCAATATAGAAATAAAAGGGAAAAAGTGGGCCAAACGGAAGACAAATGGGATTAGGGCGATAAGAAGAGGGAACAATAATAACGAGGAAAAAATAAAGGCAAATGTATAGAACGTAAGGGAGAATGGATAACAGGCAAGCAGGGTTAGCAAACAGGAGAGACGGAAAAAGTAGAAAAAGATACGGACCGCGAACAATGAAGAAATAAGAATATAAGAAGGAAGACGAAGCGAAGACTACAATGCGAAGGTCAGAAAAAAGAGAGGCGGGGAGTAGAGAGAAAGGGAACTGGAGAAAAGAAAAGAGGGAAAAGGGAAGAGGTGAACAAAAGCAACAATAGAAAAAAAGAGCGCGAATGTAAGAAAATAAAATGAACCGAGAAAAAGGTCCACATACAGCTAATAAGAAGAGAAAAGAGGAGGAGAAAAAGAAAGCAAAGAGTTAGAAGAAGGAAAGGTAGATATAGAATTATGCCAAAGCCTAGAGAAGGGGAAGGTTAGGGAGAAAACAAGAGGAGAAACAGAAAAGGAGAAACGAAGAGGGGATAGCGAGAATAAAGTTAGGTAGGAGGAAAACAAGAACAGAACAAGAAAAGGAGAAAGAATGAGAGACGAATAGGAGGGAAAGGGAATAAGAATGTAAGAAGGAGGGAAAGATGAATAAATAGAAAGAATAAAGTAGAAGAATGCGGCGTGGAAGGTGGGGGAATAGAGGAAAACAAGAGAAGGAAAAGTAGAATACATGTTAGGAACTGCTAGATAATACGGAACGATAGGGAGAGAAGGAGAGGGGAGAAGGGAAATGGCCGGGTGTGAAGTCGAAGGAATACGGAACATATATATCGAGGATGAATAAAAGCGGCAGAGGAAATAAAAGAGAAAGTATAGCGGAGGGTCGAACAAACAAAAAAGGAAAAGAAGAAATAGGAAAAGAGGTAGGATTAAGGGGACACAAAGAATGGCGATAGAAAATGAGGTAGAGGGACAAAGGGGGCAGAAGATGAAGACGGAAGAAGCTGGAGGAAATAGGAGATAAAGAAGAAGAAAGTGAATGAGAGAAATGATAGGAGAATATAACGCACACGGGGTGCTGAGATCGGGACAGGGAGAGAAGGGGCAGGAACAGGAGGGAGATGGAGAAAATACGCTTAAAAGATGGTAAAAATAAATATGGAAAGCAGAAGGAAGTAGGAAGACGTACCTAGACAAGAATCAGAGTGAAAGAGAGATAGAAAGCAACAAGGGGGGGAAAGAATGTGAGAAGTGAAAGAAAAGAAAGTAAAGCAGGGGTGAGATAACGCGATAAGGCTGAAAGGAGAATGAATGGCAAGGGAAAATTTAAAAGAAGACATTAGGGAGGAAGCATGGGGGAAAGGTTAACAACAGAGGGGATTTAAGGGGCAAGGTCGAGGGCAAGAGATGGAGAGAGGAAGGGAGGGGGGGAGGGGAGGGGGTGGGGGTGAGGACGAAAAAAAAACATGGAAGGAGATGAGGGAAGGGACAGGAAAGTGCTGAGAGATTTTGTGGACGAGAATAAAAAAGAAAGGGGAGAAACGAAAAGAAGAGGAAATAAGGGAAAGAGATAAAACAAAATAGAATGGGAAGGGGGGGGGGGGGGTGGTAAGGGAAAGTGAAGATGGAAGGGAATGAAAGGGGAAAGTGAGGAAGAAACAAAAAGAGAAAAGGCGGGAACAATAAAGGAATGGGGGTGCACATGAGGGGCCCGGAAGTGGAACGAAAAAGGTGGAGACGAAAGAGGAAGGGGAAAGTGGAAACAAGACCAGAAGTGCATTAAAGTACGAGGACCAAGCGATGACGTCTCTGCTCAGTCCTATACCCTAGGCTCCACCTATGAAAACACTCCACCCCTCCCCTCCTCTATCTCCTTTTCCTTTCCTCCCATCTTCCCCTCCCTCTCTTATTTCTCCATCCTTCCCCTCCCATCTCCTCCCTCCCCTATCCTTCCTCTTCCCCCTTCCTCTTTTTCTCCACTTCACCTTCCCTCACCCCTCCTCCTTACTTTAGCAGTCAGAGATAACAGTACATCCACAACCATATGAATATCATCCATATCAACCATATTAACAGATCAACCAATCCAATTCATTAAATCATCGACAATCATTCCTTACACCACACACAAGTTATTGAAACCATAGTTGTTCCACACTTCCAACTGCATCGTCAACACAACTTGATTTTAGGATTTGTGTTGTCTTGTACATCATTTCTTCAACGGATCATGATCCAATATACTAAGTCTCAACAAGCTCATGATGTTTCTCAGTACAACTATTAGCTTAAGATTTCCACCAATAAACAACCAACTCAGAACTTTGTCTAATCCAAGAACTCAAACAACCATTTAAGATGGAAGAATCACAGTTTAGAATGTTCAAGGACGACAGTCTCAGGGTTATAGGGTTAATACAGGAAAGGGTAAAGCTATAGAAACATGAGTTATCAACACTGTTGGAGATGTGAAGGCAAATCAACCAAGGGTAAAGCTATAGAAACATGAGTTATCAACACTGTTGGACGACAGTCTCAGGGTTATAGGTGTATTCTCACTAAACTGGACATGCAAGCTCTCTTTAACTATCATAGTTCTACTGTTGAATACTCTAAATGCTTTACTATTGATTAAGTACCCAACAAAGAATCCTTCATCGGCCTTACCATCAAACTTGCCTAAGTGATCTATGGTATTGAGAATTGTAATAGGACACCAAAATGATCTCATGAAGCCTAAAACAGGTTTTCTACCAAGAAAAAGTTCATAATGGGTCTTGTTATGAGGCTTAGTTACTAATACCATATTTTGCACATAACAAGCAGTATTAACTGCTTCAGCCTAAAAAGTAGTAGGTAGTTTAGAATCAACTAGCATTGTCCTAGCAGCCTCAATTAGTGTTCTATTTTTCCACTCAGCTACTTTATTTTGTTGAGGAGTTCTAGCTACACTAAATTCTCTCTTAATACCTTTTCTCTCACAAAACTGATTCATCTCCTTATTCTTGAACTCAGTTTCATTGTCACACCTAATTACCTTAACCCTTTGATCTATTAGATTTTCTACTCCAGTTATAAAGGACTTAAGAATGCCACTAGTCTTATCCTTAGTAGCTAGAAAGAAAACCCAACTAAACCTACTGTAATCATTTGTGACAACTAGGCAATACATCTTTTTCATTAAGCTTTTTACAAATGTTGGATCAAACAAATCCATGTGCAACATATGTAAAGGTTGGGTGATTGAACTTACTGTTTTGGACTTATAAGAAGCTCTATTTTGCTTTCCCTTTTGACAAGCAACACAGGTTTGATTAATTTCAAAAAGTTTTGAAGGTAAACCTCTTACAAGATTTCCCTTAACCAGTTTATTCATAGTTTTGAAATTTATGTGTCCAAGCCTCCTATGCCAAAGTTTAGATTCATCAGATGTGGCTTTTGCAAAGAGACAAGTTAGACCTCCTTTAGGAACAATATTCTTTAAATCAACACTATACATATTGTTCTTTCTAGGAACTTTAAGTAAAACATGACTTTCATCAGTTAACTTAAAGTTTGGAGATAAAACAATACATTCAGTGTCATTAACACTATTCTTTTTACTAAAGAGGTTAAACTTTAACTCTCTTACAAAATACACATTCTCAAAATCTAAATTACCAGTTTTGATTGTACCTCTGCCTGTGATTTTCCCTCCTTTGGGGTTACCTCCAAAGGCAACATATCCTCCATCAATTTCTTCAAAGTCAGTAAGATAGGACATGTTCCCTGTCATGTGCCTTGAGCATCCACTGTCAATCACTCCTTTCTCCTGCAAATCTTGTTGTGGATTGCCCTGCACATAAGGTAAGAAAATCAGTCTCTTTTGGGGACCCAAGCCATCACTGACTTGGATCTGCCTTGTGCATCAATATAATCAAACCTTTTTAGGATGGTTGATGCACTGTTGTGTTTAGAAACATGGTCTATTACTTTAGTCTTTGGTTTCCAAACCCAACAAGCTGAGGCCTTAACAGCATTAACCTGGTTTCCCTTAACAGCATTAAGTACTGCTTTTGGCCTAGCAGTATTAACCTTTTGATTGAAATTACTATTTTTAGTTGTTGTTTTGTTGTTAATGGGCCTTCTAATAGTTGAATATGCTTTATTAAAACATTTGTCATTGGTCTTGCACTATTCATTATTGTTCTGGGTTAAGCAGTATTAACTGGTTTAGCAGTAGTAAGTAATACTAGGCCAGACCTCATTAATACTGCTTTTGGAACCATGTTCCTTTTAGGACTGGGGTGAGTCATTCTAGAAAAATTCTGGTGATTCACCCTTTGAGTATAGTTCCACACTGGTTTTACCATCTTTTTATTATTAAACTGTCTCTGATGGTTATTACAATCATACTGCAGGTGATCAAAACTTCCACACACATAGCAAGCTTTGTTAATCATCTCAAAATTACTTCCCAGTTTTTGAGACATCATATTATTCTAGTTTCTTTGGTTTCATTAGGACTATGAGTTTCTTTTTCTGTTGCAGCCTATTTTTGATTACCTTTGTTTAACAGTTGTTTTCATAGGAGATTTTACTTGCTCTTTAGATTTAACATACTCTATTTTAGCAAAACTAGGTTTAACAGATTTCTTCTTTTTGTATCTTCAGCTGAGGCACATATTTCTTCCTACTATTAGACACCCCAATCCTCAATATTGGAGCACCCTTTTTTCTTCCTTACAACCTTAGGCTTTGCTTTACTGGTCTTAGCTTCTCTTGTCTTAGGCTTCACTTAGTCTCACTACAGGCTTCACTAACTATAGGCTCATTCACAAACTCTTCTAGACCAGAGAATGACAAATCAGGTTTTGGAGGCATAAAGTTTCCTGTATAGGGAGGTGGAACAACATTATACCCTAAACCTGTTTTGCACTTATCAACTATCTGACAATCTAGTAGTTTTCTTAAGTTTTTAGATGAATTCTCTAATTTTTCTACTGTTACTGAATTTAATCTTTTTGTTTTCGAGCCAGTTCCAACTTCCTCTTAAGCTCTGTAATGTCTATTTCTCTTAAATGAATCTCACGTTTTAAGACCTTGATATCTTCCTCATAAACAGACTCATTTTCTTATAAACTAGAAGACTCGCTTCTACAGACTCTAAACCTGTTTTATAAGTAATAACATTTATCTTAGATGTCCTTAAATCTTTTAACAGTTGTTCATTTTGTTCTTTAAGAATTTTAACATTTTCCAAACAAGATGATGAACAGTTTGAATCAGTAGATACCTCAGAGTTAGAACTTGTAGTAAGCCATAAGTGCAAAGTTAGTTGGACCTTCTTCTGCTTGATCACTCCAATCATAATCACCAAGACCATCACATGAGATCAAAGCATTAGAAGTAGTTGTCTCCACTGGCACAACCCTTCTTGTGTTCTCCCTATTCCTGTTTTCTTGGTTCCTTAGAGCCCTGCACTCCCTTGCAAAGTGTCCCCTTTTGTGGCAGTTGTAACACTCCACCTTGGACTTATCAAACCCAATGGTCTCAGTACCATTCACAGAAAACTTCCTTCTAGTGTTCTTTAAGAATCTCCTTGCCCTCATTGTTAGCATAGCCATCTGCCACCTTAAATCCATCTCTTCTAAATCATCAGGATGAATTTGTTGCAAGTCCTCATTGTCAAGTTGTGGACTGTTTGGTTGACTTGCAAAGAAAGCACAGATGACAGCATCACTCAAGTTGTCAATTGTTGTTGAGTTAACAGCAGTAGCTTGAGTGCTAGCAGTTGTAGCACCATGAGCAGTATTAACTGCTCCATTTGTACTGCTGGTGCTGTTTGAGGACACAAAGGCTACGTTTTGTGTGTTTGTGCTTGAGCTTGATGTCCCTTTGACCTCTGGTTCATAGATCTTCAGGTTGTTGTAAAGATCATCCAAGCTTAATGTATCTATCTCAGGCTTGTTCCTCCACACAATGGTATGTGTGTTCCATTCTGGTGACAGACTTCTTAAGAACTTCTGATTCACATCTTCTTGTGAGATACTTTCACCATGAATCTCCAACTGACTGATAAGCTTTTGAAGCCTATCAAAGGTTTGATCTAACACCTCTGAGCTAGATGCAGTAAAATTTTCATACTGCTGCTTTAGAAGATTCCTCTGAGTCTTTTTAGTAGCAGCATTCCCTCCAAACCTCTTCTCAATAGCCATTGGGGATAACGACCCGGGTGATCATATTTACCCGGTTTAATATACGTATTATATATTATATATATATTTTGAGAGTGAATTTTGTCAAGGGAAACTTGGTAATTTTCTTAATTACTCTTTTAAAGTATTATATTATATATATATTTTACGTGTATAAAACTTACACACCAATCACTAATAAAATATATTTCCGGTAAGTATTGATGAGAAAATTACCCTTAGAAAAGGATAAAGTTCAAATCGTTTCCTGAGTTCGTTTTTACCAACAATAGAAGCGTAATTATGTAAAATCTTTGTTTCGATTTCTTGATCGCGTTTTATTGGGCCTTTTTGAAAAAACAAACAAAAAATAAAATCCGATATTTTTGGATTTTAGATTCTAAATCTAAAACGCAAAGGGAAAGCACATAAAAGCACGCTAATCTAGAAATTAAGGCAATTTAAAATTCTAACGACATTTAAAAACAATTAAAAACTAATTAAAAACTAAAATTTTCTAACTAAATAGCTAAAAATGACAAATTAAAATTCTAAAAACTCAAAATGCAAATTTCTTAAACTAAAATGCCTAAACTAATTTTTAATAACAGAAAAATATTTTTTGAATTTTTAAACTAATTAAAACTATTTTTTAAACTAAATAAAACTAAAAATTAAACTAAAAATACTAAACTTAATCCTAAAAATTTAAGAAAATTTATAAAAATACTAGACACTATTCTTGAGGTTTACAAAGAAAAACGAATTAAAAAGCTCTTATCAATAAGCTGTGAAAAATCTAATAAGGAAAATAAGCTTAAAACTAAAGAGAGTATAAGAAGTAAATGATGCAAAAGTTTAATAAAAAAACCCAAGGGCAAACTGGTAAGGCGTGTGTGTTTAGGGATGGCAAAGAAACCCGAACCCGACGGGGAAACCCGAAGATTTTGGGTTGGGGCGGGGATGAATAAACGGGTTTGGGGCGGGTTTCGGGTTACTAAACGGGGATTTTATATGGGTTTGGAGCAATGACCGGGGCCAAGCACCCCCGACCCATCCCACCCGATTATACACAATTACACATACACATATACACTATATACACTATATATATTATTACGTATATGAATATATGTACATCTATCTAATAGAGTATTTATTAATCTTATACTCCCAACAAATTAAATTGCCGCCTTTCACCTTGAGCTGCAAAACTTGACGATTCAATTCTATCGTCCCATCGATTCCCTCCACCACCCAATAATTGATTTTCACCATCACCCTAGTAAACCCTAGTAATCAATTTAAATACCAACAAGCTGTTTTGATATGTCTCACATCTTTATCTTCTATCTCTTAACATCAATCCCTTCTCATTCCACTCGCCGTCGGTGTCTCTTACAAGTAAAAACCGACTTGTTTTTTAATCAAATTTTGGTTAAATTGCTATGGGGGTATATGATATTATAGTTAGATATGTTATTGATATCTCTGCATCTAAATTGTTCTTTAAGAAATTAACCCTCTAAAAGAAATATACTTCATCACTAAGGATTGTGTTTTCCGTTTTCGATTCATAAAGTTATGCTATAGAATAGATGCTAGTTTTTGATATGTTAAAATTTTGATGTTGTTGTGGTACAAAGTTAAAATTATAGTCTTATAATGTGTACTGATTCCGAGATATATTTCCGTTCGAGTTAGCTTTTTTTAGTGCGTAAAGTACATTGACTTATCGATTACACATTAGAAGCCCGCTATTAGAACTATTCGATATATGTGTTATATTAACTATTCGATATATGTGTTATATTAAGTATTTCTGATGTTATTGATTAATAGTACAAAACTTAGGATAAAAATTCGGTTCAGGCTTATTTGTTTTTTAATTAGTGGTTTGGTAAAGATGTATTTACGTTTGATTTGGTGTTTTGTTGAGAAAAAGTAATAGATGCTAAGTACCACTTTAGTGTCATTTGAAAGAAGTGAAGTTAAAACAAATATAAGTGTGGCACCGACATACATAATTTGACCCCATTTGTTGCTTTGGATGTTTTGTACTTCAGTTCCAGTTTATATGCATAAACTATACAAAATGTTTCA
Source organism: Tanacetum coccineum (assembly GCA_026074375.1). Lineage (NCBI taxonomy): Eukaryota > Viridiplantae > Streptophyta > Magnoliopsida > Asterales > Asteraceae > Tanacetum > Tanacetum coccineum. Next base: position 30,494 of record BQNB010033788.1, on the reverse strand, counting down.
TGCTTCTTCGAATGTGAGTGTTTATTTGCATAATCTACAAGATTTGTGGCTTCAATAATAAAAAGATTCAAGATTATTACGTTGATATCATAAATGTCAGACTTATACAAGTCACAAGCTTAGTCTAGTGGTATTTATTTTTGGATAAATGGTGATGATCTTGTTATTGATTTCTTATGATAGTTTCTTGTAAGACAACTTAGGTAGTGTTTGAATGAATGTTTAAACTGATTATTGTCTCTTGAAGCTGTTGTACCCGATTTTAGTGTTTTACAGCTTGCTTTAATTATTAAGATACATATAAAGTTACTTACTTGGTATGAGTTGTTGTTAAGTATCTAATTAGATGTTATTGGATTCTGATTATATGTTAGTAGATTTAGGTGATATGGAAACTCAAGGCGAAACTTCTAATGCAAACACTTGCATTGAAAGCAATGGGGTACTGCCACCTCCAATGACTCCAACTGCTACACAAGATCAAACGGAAGCTGATGACGGGTCCAATGAAGTTTTGCAGGTTGGTAGAAAAAGAAAATTAACATCACCTTGCTGGAACCACTTTAAGAAGATAAGAGTGAACGGTGAGTGGAAAGCAGATTGCAACTATTGCCACAAAAAGTTATCAGCGAGTAGTAGCAGTGGTACGAAGCATTTGAATGATCATTACAAGCGTTGTTTATACCGACCGATTTTAGATATTCGTCAACATATCTTGGTGGAAGATAAAAATAAGGCGGATGGTACTACGTCATCATTCCTCTCTAACTATACTTTCAATGAGGACACTTCAAGGCAAAACCTTGCTGAGATGATCATTCTGCATGAGTATCTATTTTCGATGGTAGAGCATCATGGATTTCGAAAGTTTGTGAAGGGTCTACAACCTTTGTTTAGAATTCCTTGCCGAAACACTATAAAGGGTGCATATTGAAGATTTATGATTACGAAAAGCAAAAAACAATGCAGTTGTTTTGGAAAATTAAAAGTAAGATTGCTATTACCACTGATATGTGGACGACTAACCATCAAAAGAAAGGTTTCATGGCTATCACTGCTCACTTTATTGATCAGAATTGGAACCTAAAAAGCAGAATTAGGAGGTATCTATGTTACACTTATTTGCCATATACTTCTAAATATTAGTTTTGTTCTCTTATATATATTAATTAGACTATTCATTGTGGAGCAGCTTTGTTTACGTGCCTTGTCCACACACTGCTGATGTTCTTGCGGATATGCTTTACGATTGTTTTTGCGATTGGAACACCTCTTTGTAATTGTATCAAGATCCCAAACTACGCCGAACTATTTCTCTTCGTATGTCGGTTAGCCAAGAAGCTTAAAGGGTAGGGAAACATTATTTTATCAGCCCTCTCCAAAATGTTTCTTCTTAATTGATGGTAAGTGATCCTAGGTTCCATGTTCTTCTTTCTTGTCCCTTGCTTAAACGGACAATGAAGCCCCTTAAAAGTCCTTAAATCAAACCCAACAGTAATTTTCACTTCTACACCAAAAATCAGTCCACCCAATTGTTGTTTTCTTTGACAATGTGAGAGGGCTATCCTTCTCGGTAAACTATGTTTGTTATACTGCACCAATGCTGATCCTGTATGACTCTGATTGTTTACTGATTCTGGAGATCCAATGCATGTGCTAATGTCTTCTGTTTTAGGAATTCATACAGGATGTTTGCTTCTGTGTATGGTTGGTTTTCCCCAACTTAACCATATCAGCTACTTCTGACAAACTGTGACAGTGAACCTTTATACCCGATGTCTGTCACCTCCTTCTCCACCTCGTCAAAGCGTGGGATAGTGGCGGGTAGGGTGGTGGGTGGTTATCGGGCTTTGAGAGCATTCATGATTTCAGCGAATTGCTGATCCGCTTCAACCTTGTTTTTCTTAATCGTTGCTTGCAACAAAGCCCGTTGTTTCGCTGCCTCTGAGTTGATTGCAGCCTGCTCGATCTTGAACTGTTCCAGATTCACCTCCAGATCAGTTACCTTCGTCATCATGAATCAACATTTTTTTTGTGATACCCTAGAATCGAAACAGCTCTGATACCAATTGATACGAACCGAATCGATAATGAGGTATAAACGACTAATAAAGAACAAAGATAGAGTAATCGACGTTCGAGAGGTCGAATAAGCTCTCCCAATAGTGATACTAAATAACTAAACCATTGATAATATTCATTCCACATTCAACATAATGACAATTACAATCCTAATCCTCTATTTATAATAAAAGATGCCCTAGACTTATTGACTAAGAAAATATAATAAAGGAAACTATTAAATAGTTTGACTAAGAAAATGTAATAAAGGTAACTAATAAATACTAATAGGGAAATTAATAAGAAGGTTCTTATCAACAATCGGTGTAGATTACGCTCTTTGTTCCATACAAATAGTGTCTCGAGGTTTTGAGAGCAAATACTACGGCGCCCAACTCTAAATCATGAGTGGTGTAGTTCTTCTCATGGATTTTGAGTTGTCTAGATGCGTATGCAATTACCTTGTTCCTCTGCATCAGAACGCAACCAAAACCTTGATTTGAGGCGTCACAGTAAACTACAAAATCATCGGTGCCCTCAGGAAGTGCCAGAATAGGAGCATCACACAACATGTCCTTCAATGTCTGAAAGGCGTTCTCCTGCTCATCACCCCACTCAAACTTTTGGTTTTTCTGAGTCAACAGAGTGAGAGGCTTTGCAATCTTCGAGAAATTTGCGATAAATCGTCTATAGTATCCCGCCAATCCTAAGAATGAACGGATTTCGGTTGGGGTCTTCGGGGGCTTCCAATTTTTCACTGCTTCAATTTTGCTAGGATCCACATGTATACCTTCACTGTTCACAACATGGCCGAGAAAATGAACCTCTTGTAGCCAGAATTCGCACTTTGAAAATTTCCCGAACAATTTCTCTCTTTCAAGCAACTCCAATATCAATTTTAGGTGAACTTCATGCTCCTCCTTGGACTTTGAATAAATTAAGATGTCGTCAATAAAGACGATGACAAACTTGTCAAGGTACGGCCTACATACGCGGTTCATAAGGTCCATGAATACCGCAGGAGCATTAGTCAGACCGAAAGGCATGACCGTGAATTCAAAATGTCCGTTAAGAATTCTAATTTTTTTGATGTTAGTGGGTGTGGTTCTTTACAAAGGAAGTCTTTATTCGTTCTTAAGGCAGGGAATTCACAATTATAAATGTTTGCCAAAAGAGAGGGATTGGGAGTTAGCTATGGAGTTATGTGACATATTTACAAGTATTTTATGAGATAACCCTTACATTTTCTGGTTCAAAATATCCTACAACAAATTTGTTTTTCGTCTCGGTGTGTGAAATTGGATATTGTTTGCGTGAGTGGGCTAGTTCTTCTGTTGAAGTGATTCAGAAGATGGCTTCCAAGATGCTTGAAAAGTTTAACAAATATTGGTCAGTTATTAGTGGGGTCATGGGAATGGTTGCAGTTTTAGAATCCCACGTACAGATGGAAGTTTTAAAGTTACTGTTACCTAAGATTTATGGACAAGAAAAGGCAAGTAATGAAATTTTGACTCTCCAAGAATTTGTTAAAAGTTTGTTTAAAGGTATGAATCTACTACTCCATGTGTTAAAGTTATTATTGTTTAGACTTATGTAGTATATTAGTCTATATATTAACTACTGATATATTAACTACTAATATATTGTGGTATATCTTATATCATAACACGGGGTCGATTCTTAGACTTGGCTAGTTTCTAGAGAGAGAAACACATGAGAGAGTTTTTCTAGTGAGAGAAAATGTGTTTTATAAGAAAAAAGTATAAATTAGACTAGCTTTGCCTATTCCAAGTTGGAAGAGGCTTTATAGTTCTTACAAAATACAGGTAATAGTACCGACTTAATAACGTAAATCATACTATTAACTATTAAAATACGAGCAATAATAAATAGTAGTATACACGGGGTGACCGATTAAAGTCTTTTTCTATTATCTAACCAATCTCCCCCTAAGGGAGGTTACCCCTGAATACAAAATCTTAATCACTTCAGTCTTAGAATCGTAGACCATTTGAATTTCTTGTACAATTTGGGATAGTGATCTTTTGATTCTTCTTAGACTTGTCTTTGTTTGTGATCTTTGAGCTTTTTGAGATCATCACCTAAACATAATCTTACATCATTCTTGTAAATGGATCGCCATCTCGTTGACTCTTGTGATGAAATAATTGATATAAGAGTTTTCGAAAGCTTTAACACCTTTTGAGGTCTTTCATTACTTCCATAACAAGTGTTAGGAAGCATTTTTTTGTATGAGAATTCGGTTATTCACTTGATCATCTCAGGTTTGCTGGGGATTCTATTCTACATCTCCTCTTTGAAAGATATCCTATAAGAAAACAGTTAGCACTAAAGTGTAAATAGGATTTGATAAAGTCAGTCTAGTGTTTCGCATTCATGATAAATATTTGTAACTCTTTGAGAGTTTTGATTGTTTGTCACAACTGATCAATAACATTCAATTCTTATTACTGGAAACAAGTTTGATTCACAGAATTCGTACCCATCGTTTCTTTTCGGTTGACACAAGTTTGATCTTGTTTGAATCGCACAAGTCACCTACAAGAGCTTGTTTGATGTTGGGCTCTAGCAGGATTTCCTTCTTCATTGTGAAAAACCAGCGTTTCCACTCCGGATGTTCTGCAATATCAACAAGGATAATGCGTAGGACTCTCTAGGATAGACTTGTTTCCACAGTGTGTGAAAGACAAGAGAATTGGATATGTGTCTTAACGAGATTAATTGACGATCTCTTGGCTCTAGACTCAATAGTGCGTTTTGGTTCTAGTAATCGGAGGCTGGAGCTGACTGCCACCTGTTCAATATCAACTATCTCGAAGTAAGAAAGTTAATAGATAACGTGTTTAGTACATCTAGTGATGAAATGAAACAGACATCTTTTAATAAAAGATTCTTTAAGCTGGCTAGGGAGGGTTGTGCATTGCATCACTGGGTCCATGATGTCGATCTTCAATGTCAGCAATCATCTTAGTGATTCTGGCAGCATATGTAATTAAACACTGTTTCTGACCTAAGTGTATGGAGGGCTTACTTTCGCTTCTTTCTTTATCCTTACAATTCCTTTTAATTCTTCAACCCCTTCAGTGCTTACCGAGACTTCATAACTAAAACCTTGTTGGGTTTATTCCAGTACTAGCTCCATCTCAGTCTGTACTTTTCCCTTATTCTCATTTTTACTCCTTTTATATGTCATACCTAAGGACTTCTACACTAACTAGTGGATTGTCCCTAGGTAGATCCCTCCGGTTATGGCTGGATCATTGGGAATAGTACCTAACCTTACCAACCTTATAACTACAATAAAGTAGAATGCATGGTCAGTCTTTTGGTACAGTTATCCTTTCCATAAAACCAATTGAAAATTCAATTAAGGTACTTATGATATAAATATCAAAGCGTTTAGTACTTTGATCGTTTTTTGATTTTTTCAGAAACGCTCCCCCTCAAAATGTGCTTCGGTATTCAAAATTGTTTAGCACATTTGGGCAGAGTATATGAGACCTAATAATCACGATTATTATTATACACATACTTTAATCACATTTTCTCCCCTTATAAAAAATGTTAAACCCTTTGACATTTTAGATATCAATTGATTTAAATATGTTATAAAATGTGGGAGAAAAGTGTGGCCATAATTCACAAGACGTGTAAGAAACATATAACTGCTCCCCCTCAATCGTTGAGGGATATAAATTATTCCTACACTTAATCATCAAAAGATTAACTACTTACTAATGTACAAGATATATTATTCACAATAAGACAAAAATATTGACCTTTTTGTTGTAACGACGATGTCGTCACGTAGTTCTGTTGATGAGCCTGTAGTCAATATCTCTTATTCTTCCTCTAACAAAGCTTTCCAGACTTCGAAAGATCCTCTTGATCTGTAGTCTTTTCTCGATTGCTGTGATGAAGTCTTTGCTCCTCCTCTTGTCATCCTCTGACCATTTCCTAGTCTCCATGCCCTTATTGTACTCGAATAGATGAAAGTCTTTAACCATGTGATCCAGCTTTTCCATGACTCTTGTCAACGTCCCATCACTAAACTTGTGCAGCTCATTCAGCCTCATCAACTTTCTTTGATCATTTATGTCTCTGTAGACAACGGCTATTGGCTTAGGGACCATCGTTTAATCTTTTTTGAAGTAATAGTCGGCTGCATCCCAATTTGGACATTCAAGGTTGATCTTTGTTTGATAACTTTCAATCCCGAGCTGCAAGTCTCCCACCCAATTCCTGATTACCAGGTTTCTTATCCACATGTTGACTGCTGTGTGAAGACTAGTCTTGTCTGTTTTGGGCAGATGGTTGAGCTTTTCTTGAATATTGAGTAGGAACAGATCTTTAAAATCATTTGGATGAAGATTTTTGAAATCCTTTTCTGAGATCTTGTACTCTTTGTAATCAGCTCGGCGAAGAATTATCTCTCTCAGGTAGTTGTATCCGTATTTTTCGTACACATTGACACTGATCACATTGAGAATTCGCATCTGGGATCTGACTGCTTCACGATCAGAGGGCTCACTGTGTTTGTTGATGTAGAATTCCTTTCTTCTAAACCACCAGTGAGTGATGCCATAGGCCGCACTGATGTCATAATCGCGTTCACTTTCAACCCACAAAGATGGAACTAATTCTTCAAGTCCAAAGTCTAGGTAACGAGCGGCTTTGAGCTTGGATATGGATAAGGCAATTTTTCGCTCTTTGTCACCTGTCAGAAGATAATCCAGATCCTTATTGAAGAAGAATTGTGGTTGAATAGTTACCTGACCTGGTGGTCCTCCTAAGGGCAGTGGTTCATATATATTTCGCAGAATTTGATGACCCTCAGGATTAACCAAATCAACCTTATTCGTCAGCAGCTTATGGCATTCATCCATCTGAAATTGAAGAAAGACGTTGTTCTTATGAAAGGCTTTAACAAGGTTGAAAGCTGGACCTTCTAAATCAGCTTTGCAGAGCTTCTTCTTTCCTGTTCGTCTGCAGAACCATTTGATGAATGACCCAATATCATACGTCTTCCTTTGAAGCTTGTTCTCCGCAGGAACTTGATACGTTGTGGCGTATGTATTTGCCCAGTTATTCTCTGGTTCCGGGAAATCATTCGGGGGAATGGTCCATTCTGGTTCAGGTGTAGCTGGTCTCTCGCCTTCAGGAATCGGCTTAAACCACGTAGTGGTCGACACCTTGGGAATGTGAGCGTTATCGGTGTCCTCCAGATCTGAGACATGCCCTTCATCCTGCATTGGAATGTCATCTGAGGATTGTTCAGAATGTTCTGATTCGGGATCAGATCTGTGCATCGAAGAGTCAACAACAGCATCTCTTGTGTCAGTGATCTGCCATCCAGTTGAGGTAAGAGCTGGATGTTGTTTGGAAGCAGATGCATCAGACTCCCGTGGTTTCTTCGAACTTTGCTCATCATCTTTTGTAGGAGGTTGAGCTGACCCAGAAGCACCTGAATCGTGTCTTCTCCTTTTTGTTGACTTACCCTGGTTTGATCCAGCTGAAGGGCCTTCATCATCATCATCGTCTTCATCATCATCACTGTCATGCTTTCTTTTGTGTGGTCTTTAACTCTGTACGTTTACCTCCTTATCCATGACATCTTTCATCAGCTATTAATGCCTTCCGAAATATCATGGTATAGATGGCGAGTTGGCAGGATTTTTGTTTCAGTCCTGTTCTCATTCATGTGTTTGAAGAGAGCATCCTTTTAGGATCAAATTCTTTCAAGTGCAACTTTATCATTTGACTCTGATGAGTGTAACGTGACTCTTGTTTTTCTCTTACCTTGTTTTTCCCCTTTGATTTTGATAATCTCTTTCGACTCTTTTTATATTCTTGATTCTGATAGACTTTGGTCTAGACATCCACCCCACCCCCCACCCACCACCCCCCCCCCCCCAACCCACCCCCCCCCCCTCCCGCACAGATATTTCTCAATTAAAATCTGCAGTGTGTCGTTCAAGAACCCTAAGGAGAGCATCATCAAGTTTTGTTCCAAGATACTTATCAACAACTGTAGGAACATGGGATTTAATTAAAGCCAAAATAGCAGCATAGTGATCAGTCTTCTTTACTTCAGACATCTCTTGCTCCAATCTTGCCACTCTTATTGAAGGGCAATGAATGAATTATCTCCCTGGAGGAGATGTGGTGATAGTTGTAGCTTCCGTGTTGATTGGTGGAGGTGTGACCATAGTAAGACGGTTTAGAATATGAGAAAATCAATAACGGGAGCAATCACTGAGGAGTTGAAACGTACGGTCTGATGACTTGGATCAGGTATGGTGGAATCAGACTCATCTACAACTTTAGATTTCTCCTGATCATCTTTAGTTGTTTTATCCATAAAGAAATTGATTCCCCCAATTATCAGTGTCTTCGAGATTTTTCAATGGAAGACCATAGAACCAAATGAATTTTGGAATATCTTCTATACACTTCGTCAGTTATGAGCTTTAGGTTTCCATGAACCTTTGGGTAGGTTGTAGCTAGGAATTCATCATCCATGTGCTCAGGGTTTTGTCCAAAAAGAGACACATGTACTTTTCTAGAGTTTGATCCAGTTTGGTCTTCTTGCATGGGCTCAGGGTCTGGTCCAGCCAGAGCCTCATGTGCTTTTTCAGGGTCTGATCCAGCCTGGTCTTGTGTACTAACAGGTATGCTTACTCCTGATGTCACTGTGGACGAAGCTACTTCACCTTGTTCTTTGTCACCTTTAGGAGCAGCGGCTTCTGTTTCACTTTCTGTTCATTCTGAATCAGTTGTTGATGAAGATTCATGGACCACTTTCTCTGATGTATCATCTTCAGGTTGAGAAGAGGGTCCAGTTGTCGAATCATGAGGTGCTTGATCACGCCTAACAAGGATAAACTGATCCGTAGTTCTTTTCTTCTTTGACAGATCGATCAGGGAATGAGCTACTTGTTCTTCGGTTACAATAGCCTTACCCTTGCCTACTACTTCAGGTAGTTTGGGAGTTGTTTCAGATACTGGATCCCTGATCGTTACTCCTCCAACAGGTGCCCGACCTTGTGGCAGAAAGGAAGGATCCAAGCTAAGCTTAATAGCTCGTTCTATGTCAGCATCAGCACCTTCACCCTCTCCCTTTTCTTGATGCGCATCCAAACTCATCTTCTTGGCCAGTTCGAGAGCAGGATCATCACCTTCTCCTTGAGAAACAGATTCTTGTTGAGCTTCATCATCTTCATCAACAAGTTGGAAAGAAGGCTTTCCTTTTCTAACTTTCTGTGGAAGCTTACGCTTAGAAGGTTTCTTTGTCGGAGACTTAGGTTGTTTGGATGAAGGTGGCTTGGTTGGTTTGACAGGAGTAGTAGTTGTGGCTTTCTTTGGTGGGACACGAATTTGTTGCAGGTTCAGGTGCTTGCTTTGCACTATCCTGTGTTTTCTTTGTATTCTATCAAGCCATTTCCAGAACTTTGATATTACAGATTGTTGAATGGCTTGAGTAATCAATTGTTTGGGAATAGCCATTCCAAACACTTCATTTGTTTCACCTTTCGAGATAAACTTGAGATTTCCTAGCAGAAAGTCATCTCCTGGAAGATGACAAGGAGACTCAGGTCTTTTATGTACATCACTGGTGCTCCCCAGATAGTAGATTATCATCTTAGTAAACCGCCCGTAAGGAATGAGGAGAGGAACTGCTTTCTTCTTAGGGTCTTTCAGACTGGCTTTATGACTTGCCTTGTGTGAGAAGAATGTCTGAATCCCTTGATAAACTATTCCCCATAACAGTTCTGCATGATCAACATTAGTTTGAGTGACAATGCCCCACAACATTTGTAGCACTGGGTGTCTTGGTTTGTCACTACCAGATGTCTTTCCGGTTAAGCACTGGTTAATCAGTGTTAGAATTGCTCTCCATGGCTGATATACATAATTCACACGTATATTGGAGACAAATTCTACAGGTTCAGGGTACCCCAGCTGATTTACAAAATCAATCACCGTGTCACCAGTCAGAGGTAACTCAAATGGGTGAGCTGGGTCGACAGGAGTTATATCTAAGGCCTTTCTAAGAAGATCAACACTTAGATTGAACCATTGTTCATCAACTTGACAGCAATAAACCCCAGTCTTTCATGTCATAACTTCATAGAGTTTCCAGAACTTGCTGATGTAGACGGTAGGAACACACAGAGCAGAGAACTTTCCTGAAGAAGTTGGTGTTACGCAAGATGTCCCACAATATCTTGAAAGATGAGGTTTCTCTGTATCATTTTGAGCATCGAAAAGTAGATTGCTTTTCCCGATTTGTAACCATTAGAGCGAGGTAACAATCTGCTCATCTTTCTGTTGTGGCTTGATGAGTTGAACAATTTAGCTCTGCCATCTGAATTGCAAGCAATAGCGTATGATAAGTGGTAACGAAGATGTGGACGGGGACGAAGCATGGCAGGAGAAAGCGATGAAAGTGGAATAAAAATCATTAAGATGCCAGCTACTTGATAGGAAGGTTCAGAAATAAGACCAGCAAGTTCAATACATTATAGGAGCAAAAGCCCTGGATGGTGGATTGTTGAGGAAATGTAACATGGTCATTGGAATATGCCTCGTATGGATTGTATGTGGGGGCATAATGTGTGGTCAAATTTCTGAAGATAAGCCCAGAACGCCGCCAATGCAGTTAGACAACCCGCCGATATGGATGGAAGTGAGCAAACCGCACTGATTAAGATGAAAATTTGAAAAGGCAGTTGTGTATTTAATATTATAAAATATTTGACCAAACCGCTCAGCGCCAGGGGCGTTAGACTGGATGGTGCGGGTATAAAATAATAAAAAATAAGGGCAACCCCTTCAACATACCGCCAAGAAGCAACTCGCAATCAGTTGATAATAATTATCGACGTGGCGGGTTGACCCTATGTTATTAAAGATTAAAATATAAATTTCACCAAACGCGCTGCATGCGGGCCGGGTTCCTCTGAAATAATAGAGAATATGATTTAAATCATACCGCCACCAAGCATCTTAGCAACTCTCCATTATGAAGAGACTACTTATTATTCAAACAATGTATGCAAAGCTAAACTCAACTAAATCATTCCTAATCGTTCCTAAGCATCATATACATACTAGCTACATCCTTAACCTCACACCAATGGCTTATGACTTTCTAATAGTCAAACCGCCACCTAGAAATCGCATAAGGCACACATATGTTTGCAAAATGGATAAACAGATATATATAATTGATCACAAGCCCATTCCGCACCTTTCCCCTAAATCAATTTCAGTTTTCAAACAACTTTTAATTTTCGAACCCTAAATTGAAATCTAGCTATTCTGCTTATTTTAATGTGTTTAACCTCGATCCTTGAGTCCTAATAATATAATTAACATGCATAGAACTAATTTGATGATTACCTTTGAGAGAAAAACACTTGAAATCAAAGATTAGGAAATGGTTCTTGGCGTCGAGTTGCGTGCGAGTGTGTGTGTTTTTTTTTGTTTGACCAAATTTTTGAAAGTTTGACCAATGGCAACCCGCCACCTCCTTTTATACTCTAACTTTTGAAATTTGGCAGATTCAGTCCCTGTGGTTTCTATCTTCTTTTAATTTCATGTTTATAGCATCCTAAGGATGTCAAGTTTGAGTCCTTGGCAGATTAGTCCCTATTGATTATAAACTAGGAGACATGTAGCAATTTGCATTAAAGTCCTAAGCATTATACCCATAGACATTTTGGCCTTTTGAGTTAAAATTAATTAACTCCTTCAAATAGCTAACCTATAACTATAAAAGCAATATCTTAACAGATTTTAACTTCGGTGGTTCATTTACTGACCAAATTTTCAACACTCCTAAACAGTCATGGAAGATCCTCCCAATCACTTCTAATAGACACCAGTGTGATGAGGTAAATTTTCAATTTCTCAAATTCACTCTCCCCCTCAAACAATAACCCGTAATAATACAAATATTGGTATCATCTTTTGATATGAGATGGATAAAATGTAGACGTCGGCACTACGCGCATATGTAGGATTTAAGTAATCCATGCCTCGACAGTGAACACGGGTTGCAATCTGAAGTGAATTGGCAAACCAACATAAATTCAAATGACGTAAAATATTTACTAAGCCTCTTTTTTTAATATGAAAATATGTCCAAGGATAACACGAAGGCACTTCTTTTACTCCATCTTCTCCATCTTTGAAGGCGTCTGAGAGTTTTCATGGTCAAACTCTTCATGCCGCAGGCGTGGAAACAGAATTCAAACCGTTCTCTTGGTAATGCTTTTGTAGAATTCCGTAATTTGATAGTTTGTTTCCACGAATTAGAGTTCAACCACTCGATTTTTCCACTTGCTCACGGATAAAAATGGTAACGATTTCTATTAGTTTTGATCGAGTAGTTGCAGACATAGTTAAAGCAAAGAGCGATTGCACTTTTGTTATCATAGACAGAGGGAATTTATTGAAAGTCAAATCCCGTAGTTTTGAGCCTTGATCGCATCCAAAGGATTTGAGCACAACAACTATACATGGCAATGTATTCACCTCTGTTGTAGATATTGCAGTGCTTCTTTGCTTCTTTGATGACCCACCAACCATTCTATCTCCAAGAAACTGGCACTTCCGACGTACTTTCTTCTTGAATCTTGACATCCCCGCATGATCTGCATATGCAAAAGCTGTGAGAGACATGGCATAGTCATTCGGATACCAAAGACCCATGTAAATGGTTCTTTAGTACCGAAAGACACTATGATAGATTCAAAGTGATATTTTGTAGCATAAGCCTGATATCTAGCACAAACATGCATTCCTGAATACACGGTCTGGTCTACTGGCTGCAAGGAACATTAGGGAACCAACATTCCTCTAATCCAGTTTGGTCAACTGGAATCCCCATAGAGATCCTCTTCCCAGTTTCATCGATCCACCTCTGTGAATCACAGGGTTAGGTTAGAAATCCATTCCATATTTGACTTTAAGGTTTTAAGAGCATATTTTGCTTGTTAATAAAGATGCTTTGGACATTAAAAAACTTGCATCCTAAGAAAAATGACATTTTGTCCCAATCATGTGACAATCCTGCGACAGAAGAGAGATCAGCGATATCTTAGGGTAAGAATAGAGTATGTACCGCGCAAAATATGGAAATGGCAGTGTAAGGGAAATTGCAAAGGAAGTGGTGAAGTCAACGACGCGTATAGGGTGGGGGAGATAACAAATTAAAATATTTTTGCACTAATTTGCGTGTAAATAACGTGGATCTACGACACCCATGAAGAAATAGTTGTCCAACAGAACTATATAGTGTGGTCAGACCTTGCCTTGTGCCTTGCTTTGAGCCTATAGAAGGAGCCATCGTACGAATACGTAAAAACGTGATAGGATATCCTGTCTTCAAATCCTCAGGCTGAGTTACAAAGACTCTCTTGAGGTATCACCATTCAGAAAGCAGTTTTGACATCCATCTGTTAGAATGATCATATCGAGATTACGGGCATTGGCAATGAAGATTCTGATGGCCATCTATTCGTGGGCAACTGGAGCAAACGATTCTTCAAAACAATACCTCCCCTGACTATATCCCTTTGCCACCAACCGAGCTTTGTTTTACAGTAACAACACCATAATTTCATCAGCTTTCACTGTGTAGACCACTTGAGAGCCGATAACAATAACAGAGTATTGGCCCGAGGTACTAACTCCCATACTTTCAAGTCGATCAATTCGTAGAATTTATCTTGTTGATTGAAACCAGCAGTCTTCTATCACGGCCATTTTGAAGTTCTTGGGTTTGACTTTGGACAGTTCCGTATGGAAACAGCACCACAAACATCGGAGCTAACTATTTTCAGGTAGATACATGAAGAGATGGATTGCTAACGATGCTAACAAGAGGATGATCTTTGGTCATCTTCTGAATGATCTGGTGGTTGATGACTTGGGTTGGGTTCTGCTGAACTTAACATTCCCAGATGATGCCGTGTGCCAAAATCTGGATTCTCCCAGTTAACAGGGTTAAACGAATGGATATAAACATCGTGAGTGATTGGGGAGTCTTCGAGAGTGGATTCTTCTGCAATACCTTGATGTCGGACTGGATGATGCATACCTGATTTTGACGATGAAGCACTTAAAAGACGATTCGTCATGAGCAATACTTATAGACAAAGATGTACCAGGTGGTAACAACTTAAGCTTAACTGCAGTACACACCCCCACACCCCCCCCCCCCAGCGAAGGTAACTAGTTCATTGACTCAAGATTGTTCTAACGTATTCTCAAAACATTGTTGAAATAACATCTCTAGCTCTTTATCCGTTGGAGCGAGCCTGATTTGAATTTGTTCAAGGGGTCATAAAGATAGCTCGGGTCCTAACTCTGCGTACAGGAGCCATCGTCTGAATGCATCTCATCGAATTTGACGTGAATTGTTTCCATTAATCGATGAGTTCTCTTTGTTGTAGATTCTATAGCCTTCCCTGCTAGGAGGCATACCAACGAAAATCCTCAATGTCAGCTTTGGCTTGAAAACTTCCTAGATCTTCGCTATCAGTTGTAGGATAGCACAGAGCACCAATACTTGGAGAAAAGGGTAAGATCAGCCTTCTTATCAGAACAAGCTCATAAGGGGTTTTTGTTGTGACGTAGTATGAGATAGTGGGATCGTTCTGGGTGAAACAACAGTAGCTACAGCTATCTGCCCATAGAACATTGGAGCTTTTTGAGAATATCCATCATTGTACTGCTGCTGTCACCAGTGTACGATTTCACTTTTGACAATGCCGTTTTGTTGAGGAGTTCTCAGAACAGATTTCTGATGAAATACGCCAACACTTTCATAGTATTCAGACATAACTTGGTTGACGAATTCCGTTCCATTATCTGTGCGGATGTATCTGACTGTTTTGTTGAGACCAACCTGTATTTGCTTAAGAAAGTTGATGACAAACTCTGGAGTTTCATCCTTTGATCTAAAAAACGTTACCCATGTGAATCTTGAATAGTCATCCACGATGACTAAAATGTATTTCTTCCCTTTAATACTCTGGACTCTCATTGGACCACACAGATCCATGTGAAGGGTATGAAGAACTTCCATATTTGTGTTTTCAGATTTTGGTTTGTGGGAGAACTTCTTGCTTTTTCCAAGTTGACAGGCTGAGCAAAGATGATCCTTTTCAAACTTCAATCTTGGTAGACCTCTAACCAGATCTTTTCGAGCAAGATCATTGATTGTGCCGAAGTTTAAATGGTTTAAACGACGATGCCACAGCCATGATTTGGACTTGGAAGCTTTGGACAACAAGCATATTGGAGACGACTTCATCATATCATCAATTGATATCGTGTACAAATTGGTGCTACGACTACCTTTAAGTATGTCAGCACCATTAATATCACGAACAAAGCAAGAATGCTTTCTGAAGGCAACTTCAAGATCAGAATCACAAAATTGCCCTACAGAGAATAGATTGTGTCCAAGTCCCTCCACGTAGTATACTCTTGAGATCACACTGTCACCAATAACATAATCTCCATAACCCATGATAGCTCCGAAGTGATCATTCCCGAATCTGACTGTCCCGATGAACTTTTCCACAAAGTTCTTGAGCTTTGAACGATTCCCCGTCATATGTTTTGAACAGCCTGAGTCCAGATACCAAAGGATGACCTGTACGACCTGCATTTGAAAACAGTCGAGTGTGGAGAGTTTGGAAATTCGGTTCCCCAAATTTTGTTGGGGTCCTGTTGGTTAGCAGATAGAGTAGAACATTTCACAGAAAGCTTAGTTAAAGGGCACATTTCGCCTAAGGCAAATTTCTTTCCTGTGGGTCTCCATTGATAACCACAATTAAGTTTTCCTAAGGTGAATTTCTTTCCTGTGGGTCTCCATTGATAACCAATATCCTCAAATAGTTTGCCCGTTGCTTTCCAAACCCGCTTGGTCTTGTTCAAACTGTTATCAGACAGCTTGCCTTTTGGTTTCCAAATCTGCTTCCCTTTATTCAAGACAATTTTAACAGTGGGGGTTGCATTCACAGAACTCAAAATATTAACAACACACATTTCATGATTTGCAGAGTTTAACTTTGTACACATTTTGCACACAAATTTAGAATTCGCATTTAAGTACAACACACTTAGAGCCTAATGCTAGAATTCAACCCATTCTTTTGTCCATACTGACTTATTTGTCCTAGGGTGGTCTTCTACTTTCTTCTTATTCTCACTCTTAGCAGGCAGGATCCTATTTTTCTTTGTATTGCTTCTAGGCTTTGATCCGCTTGCTTCAGTGGAAGTGTTTACTCCTGTAGAAGGAATCACAGGGATATTAGTCTGTTGAACTTTCTGGTGCACTTCGTGTTTCTGTGTGTTGCTAGATGAAGTTCCTGGTTTATCACTAAAAGTAACATGCTATCTTCTTTCAGTGAAACTTTTTGGGCAAGTGCCCAATCACATATTCTAACATTCTGAGATAGCTAGGTTATTAGCAAGCATAGTTAAGTGGCATTATCCCGTGGTTTGAGTTTCTACTCTAGCTTCCTGTACTATCTCCTAACAGTTCCTCACGCCCTTAAGATGGCTTGGATATAGGATATGCGCTGTTTAAATGAGCACGCCTATTGTTCTTAAGTGGGACTGGGGGATGGGTTAACATCAATGGCAAACCTGCCAGGCGCAATACTTTGTTTGTTTACAAGGTCACTATGAAACAAGACCATTGGCATCTCAACTGAGCGCATTAGACTCTCAAATTTCATGTAACTGGTGTAGAGTTTCATATCACTAGTGTGATCACGCCGTATCTGATCGATTGTGTGTGATAAAGACAGAGGTTCCTAGTAATGGTTGTTTGGACCCTTTCCATCTACCTAACCGCATTCATTTGTTCAATGAATGGAGGATTGACATCTTTAGCATTAAAAGTCTCCCGACAACTGATTTGTCATTCACATAGCTGAGCGGAAGTACGAACAATAGCAGCGGAGAGCGGACCACTCTGTCTTTCTCGTGAATCTGATTTTTTGAGATTCTTTGATCTTAAAGAATGAGTTAAAATCAGGAGCTTCCTGTGATGTTTGATTTGTTATTACAAAACATCTTGTAATATTTAGTAGAAGCTATACAAGTCAAAGAATGAATATTCCCTTTCAAGTTTTGAAATAAGTTTTGACTCATTATGAACTTAGACATTTCAGCCTCAGATCTAGACAACGGATTTTTCCACATCATACAACAGTTGATTCGAAAAACAATTAGCAATCAGATTCTCATTTTCAATGAGAAGGTTTTTCTTTACAATCTTAGCACATTGCATTCCATTATTTCCGGTCTACTTCCCGTTATTCATTTGATCAAAAATTTCTTCCTTTTACTTTAACATTCTTTAAAGAGGGCCGTTGAACACTGCAAAGTTTTCTTTAAGATTTTGAAAAATGGAATAACTCATGAGGTAGACATCCTTTTTGTTTGCTAAAAACCTCTTTCCCTTCTGTAACACCTGTTGGGGTGATTCTCTTTTTGCAAGTTTTTTTCGCCAAATTCGTAAAAAGTTGTATGATACATAAAGATAAATCTTCACTTACTTTTTAGTTGGAAGAACCTCTAGGACCAGCTTGAAGGAGTATTGGGTAGATACACTGTCAAAGTTGAAAGTGGTTTTGGAACTGAGGTCTCAGCCTTTTTCCTGTCATTTTCATCTATGGACCAAAATATCTGTTCTGGGGTCAGATTTCTTTGTGGAGCAAAGGTTGCAAGAAGGTTCTCTTTCGAGTAATCTGGGGGGGTGGCGAATCTAACTTATTTTCCATACAAAAAGGCATTGCATTTTCTCCATCATTCTTTCCTATTTATCACAGCATATCACGATTGTCCCTGTGCAGTCATGCACAACAGGACAGCGCATGATTATACATGACTATACATAACCAATAAAGAGGGCTGGTTGAACTTGCTTTTGCACTGTGAGACATAAGGGATTTTTGTAGCCTATCCTGCGACCTTGTTCTTTCATTATAAAACAGTTTTGGTTTTACATAACCGTGATCCGTGAACAGACTAATCTTGTTTATATAATCTACTTCAACCTTTTCTTTTAGCCTTTTTATGTCAAAAACTCTTCAGGAATTTGTCTCTGTTGTTAAAATCCTTTTCAAATGGTCACTTCCTTCTGTCTTTGACTTATAATGGCCAACGGTAGAACTAAGTAGTATTTGTGCTGAATGAAGTTCTGATTTTAAAGAAGTTTCCTTTCTATTTCGGTCTGAGATAATTATTCTCATTTGTTCATCAATTTTTCGTTCTATCAGTTAATTCCAAACTTTTCCCGTTTTTCTATACTCCCGACCAGTTCCTTATATCTCGCAAGTTCAGAGGTCACTGAATCCTTAACTACCATGTCTGGCTTATTTGCTAATCTACTTTGTACGCCCTGTTCATGCATTTCATCGAGAATTGACATCAATGCATCATCTCGTACAGAAGAAACATTACTTTGTACAACATGTTCTTCGTTGTCTTCCACATACTGATCATACGAATAATAATTACAGAGTCACTCGTAATAGTCAGCATCAGAGTCAACAATGTAGTTGTGTTGTACATCGCTTTGCATCTCGTATACTTCATGATATTTATCCATATGATTTAAAAAGGTATCATGATCTTGTACCTTAAAAGGAGTATTCGAGTCATATGATGGCCTGACTTCATCGTAGATTGGATCTTTAGATGTGAGATTTGCCATGAACATGGTCTGTGTAGTGGGACCCTCATCAACATTAGAGTCGAATGCATCACATTCATCAGCTTCAAAGACATGGTCCACATTGAGTGCCAAATCATTCTCGGGTGAATTATCCACATCATCATCAAAGTTGGTAACCTGTTCTCCTGCAAGAAACAATGACTGTTCTTCATCCAGTACTGCACCATTCTCCTAGGCTTGCATTAGTAGCATCTTGTCCTTGAAGTAGTCTGAATCCTGAAGTCGCTTTGGCCTTGGACATTCTCGTGCTATGTGCCCTAGCGGGGTGAGCTGTTCAGTTGTAGCACTTAATGGGTTTAGCTTGACCAGGATTAATAATGCCTCCTCTGTTCTGACCTCCTACATTCCTAGCTACAACATTTCCTCTTGCATTGTTTCTCTGAAATGGTCTTCCTTGATTATTCGCATTGTATCTTCCACGGACATCTTGAACCACAACTCTGCCGTCTTGAACCGTAGCTTTGTTCCTTGCATTAGACGACGTTCTAAGTTGATTGTTTGTTTGAGGAAGATGTGATTTGTATGATTGAGTGAGGAGGGCAAGTGAGTTGGATAAACTTTCAATCAAGTTTTATGTTAAAGAACTTCCTGAGTCCCGTTGAAAGTTGTCAGCAAGAGATGGTTCATTTGATGAAATGGAGGAGACTTGTGAGTGATTGTGTTTGGATACTGATGAACTTAGGCATTCACACTATATGCCAAGTGATCTTAGTTGGTTGAAGGAACCTTTTTCAATCACTGTTCTTTCTTCATTAGCATGTACTTTATGTTGCTTCAAATAGGCATAAAGCTGATCAAAATTAGACTCCTTCAAACCTCTGTTAAGTTTGACTTCAGTTATGAATCTACTCCACTCAGGTAACATGTTGTTCACAAACTTAGAGTTAAGCTGCATCCTGGGCGATGGTCATCTTGATGTATCTCATATCATTAAGAGCTTCGAAAACCTAACATAGTATCCTGAATGGTTTTTCTTCCATTGATTTGACAGAAGTTTTTCAAATTCATCGTATAAATTGAGATTCCTGTCATCCTTTGTATAACTCAGAACCTTCCAGAATCATCTTCACTTTTTCTCAATGTCTTTGGCGTCAGTATAGTGGTTGATTGGAGTAGTTGATAACCCTTTGTTTACCTTGAAGTAGGATATTGTTGCACGAAATGTCAGCTTTTATACCTTATCCTTTTCTTAAGCTAGAAAGGTCCGTAGGGGGGAGACCTCTAGCACGTACTGGACCTTGTTGAACGCACCCTCAGTTCCCTCCAGTAATAACCATCTGAGACCGTTCCTATATGAAATGGTCCCTTCATTATTGGACTTCAGTAAATTCTCTCCATTATCTTCCTAGACAGTACATAAGTATACGTTTGTTGCCAAGATTCCAAGTCTGATCTAATCAACATTGGTGCGTTATCAGAACCAGCACACTGGATGTCATCTGACAAACTAGACATCCTGTTTTATATGATATGAATATGTTTATTGATCGAACAATGATTATGAGTATACGTTAAAATTTGTGAGGTTAACGTTTTGTGAGATGTAGTGATATTAATTCGCAAGTTTGAATAAATTCCAAAGTGTTTCAAACATTCTCAACTCGCGCCAGATTAGCACTCGCCACGATAAATAAAACAAACCCTCCGCTGGTTAGTAAGGTAAACCGCCGTTTTGCAATTACAAGCAACCCCCTGCCTATTTTTCAAGACCGCCGTAGCTTCTTTTTAGATATTTGCTATTAAAAAATTCAACCGTTGTCAACCTTTCAAACCGCAGCCTATTACAATAAAACAACCCCCGTGTGAACAACTCGTATGTGTGAACAAACTCCTCCGCATGTTAAGCAACTCGCCTCCAAAGCAACCCGCCGTGTGTTAAATAGTTGGACACCTACTAAATAAAATATTCTATTTACGCAAACCGTCATGAAGAAATTCTGGCAAACCTCCACGAAGAACACCGACTTTTATCACACAAAAGCACTTTTAAATCACCCTTTTGAACGATTTTGCTTGATTTCTTTTGCACAACACAGTACCACAAGGCAATAGCAACTATAAACACCCAAACTTTAACATTACAAACGTCAAAATCTGGAGAAATGAAAAAAAAACAAGCTTAACACCTTCAATGGTACTTTTTTTAATCTAAAACAAGCAAGAAATCGCACATATACACGATACGTAAACAATCCCATAGAGCTTTTGATACCAATATGTTTTATATCATATATCATAAACACGGGTTCGATGTACCTTGAACTTGTGTGCTAGTTTTCTAGATAGAGAAACACAGTGAAGTATAATGTTTTCCTAGTGAGAGAAAATGTGTTTAATATGAAAAGTGTAAATAACTAGCTTACCTCTTACAAAGTTGGAAGAGGCTTATATAGTTCTTACAATATACCGGGTATTAGTACCCGGCTTAATACCAAAAATCATACTATTAACTATTAAACTACGAGCTATAATAAACAGTAAAATACACGGGGTGACCGAGTCTTTTTCTAATATCTAACAGTCCAAAACAGAGAACTCAATCAGTCTTCCTTTACATTTGTTACATATGGACTTATTTGGTCCAACATTTGTAAAAAGTCTTATGAAGAAAATGTATTGCCTAGTTGTCACAAATGATTTCAGTAGGTTTACATGGGTTTTCTTTCTAACTACTAAGGATGAGACTAGTGGCATTCTTAATTCCTTTATAGACGGGATATAAAAATCTATAGATCACGAAGTGTAATGATGGATTAGATTTGATAATTAACTGAGTTTCAAAACAAAGGAAATTGAATTAATTTTGTGAAAAGGAAGGTATTTTAGGAGACAATTTAGTGTAGCTAGAACTCCTCAACAAAATAGAGTTGCCGAGAGAAGGAATAAGACACTACTTGAAGCTGCTAGGACTATGCTAGCTGATTCTAAGTTGCCAACTACTTTTTGGACAGAAGCAGTTAATATTGCTTGTTATAGTCAAAATAGAGTGATTGTATTAAAGGCCTCATACAAGACCCCAATGAACTTTTTCAGTGTTAAACACCAACTTTAAGTTTTATAAGACCATTTGGGTGTCCTGTTACTATTCTGTATACCATAAATCACTTAGGAAAATTTGATGGTAAGGCTGATGAAGGTTTCTTTATTAGAAGGATAGTGGAAGAAAACTTGCATATTAGGTTTAGTGAGAGTACACCTAATGTTGTAGGTAGTAGACCAGATTGGCTATTTGATATTGATGCATTAACAAGAACAATGAATTATGAGCCAATTGTTGCAGGTACACAGTCTAATGATTTTGCAGGTACAAAAGCAAGTGATAATGCAGGTCAAACTGGAAAGGAGACAGAACCTGTCAAAAATTACATTTTGCTACCATTATGGACTGCTGATCCACCATTTTCCTAAAATCCAAAAAGTTCTCAGGATGATAGATCCAAACCTTCAATTGATGATGAAAAGAAGGTTGATAAAGATCCAAGAAAAGATAGTGAATGTACTGATAATGAGAAGGAAGATAATGTTAACAGCACTAACAATGTTAATGCTGCTAACACAAATGAAGTTAATGCTGTTGGTGGAAAAACAAGCATTGAACTTCCATTTGATCCAAATATGCCTGCTTTAGAAGATGTTAGCATATTTGACTCCTCAAGAGATGATGAAGATGATGGTGCAGAGGCTGACATGAACAATTTGGATACAACAATCCAAGTCAGTCCTATTCCAACTACAAGAATTCATAAAGATCATCCTCTTGATCAAGTGATTGGAGATTTGCAATCATCTACATAAACAAGAAGGATGTCAAAGAATTTGGAGGAACATGGATTTGTTAGTACTATTCAACAAAGAACAAACCATAAAGACCTTCAAAACTGCTTGTTTGCTTGCTTTTTATCACAAGAAGAACCCAAAAAGGTAATTCATGCATTGAAGGATCCAAGCTGGATAGAGGCTATGCAGGAAGAGCTTCTACAATTCAAGTTACAAGAAGTTTGGACTTTAGTGGATTTACCAAATGGAAAAAGGGCTATAGGCACTAAATGGGTTTTCAGGAATAAAAAGGATGAAAGGGGAATTGTGATAAGAAATAAAGCAAGATTGGTTGCTCAAGGGTACACACAAGAAGAAGGGATTGACTATGATGAAGTCTTTGCCCCTGTTGCAAGAATTGAAGCAATTAGGCTATTTTTAGCTCATTGACTGAATGGCTTTACAGTTCCCTAGCTCCCCATCACTGTCATTGATTTACTTTTTGATTAATGAGTGGAAACTTTGCATCAGACACAGCTCCAGTTCCTCATTCTGTTATTAGATGGACATGATTGAGAAAACAATGAACTAGTGATTGGACACTGTAGACCTAGGAGTTTGAGGTTGAGTCCATATTTTGCCATACTCAACAGAGAATTCAACTATGTCGCTCCTGTTCCCCCAAGGGGTATAGTCACCCACAAGAGGTATGGGGGACACCTTTTATACTCTACTTGTTTAAATTGCTGTACAATGAGTATGTCATTGATATCCCTGATCAGTTTCCCTCTAATTCGGCAAAAATACCTCTATCCATATCTCCTCATAACTTAGGCACCTCATCATTAGATTTTATGCTATATCCTAACCCTAGCTTCACAGATGAGCTCATCCCACAATCAATAAGCTTTCAAAAGAATTTTAGAGGATGCAAACCAAGATCAACAATTTTTGTAAAGCATCTTTATCTTTGACCAGCTATCATTCCATTCTTCTATAACTTTTTCAACTGTTTTTCTCTTTTTTCAAAAATTTGATTAGCTTGAAAATGTAATTTTCATTAAGGAAAATTTGCTGTTTGATGGAGGCTCTTAAGCTGAGCTTCTACTTCTTAAGACCTATCCTTATTGGCCTTAAGGCAAAGCTTCCTTGTCACCAAATCAATGCAATTACATCATACTTATCTTTAAGAGCAGTAAATGAATCTATAACACAACTTAGAACAACATTGATTACCTCAATATTTCCCATGAAAGCCATTAGAGCATGATTGAGTTCCTCAACTGTAGTCTGTTCTACCCAAATTGATTTGACCTCATCTATGGTCCATCAAGCTTCCATTTCAGTTCTCACTGCTTGAATCTTGACCTCAACTTGCTTCCTCCTGCTTTCCATCTTTGTACCTTTAAACATGCCACTCCCTAGAAAAATGCCCAGTATTTGTGACAATTGAAAACACCACTTTTTCTCTTATCAAATGCCACACTGCATATTTCCATCCGACTCTGGCCTTTCTACCTGTCTTTTTGTAGAACTTCTTTATCTTGATGGCAGTCCCAAGCAAAGTTGCCATTTAAAATCCATACTCTTCCAAATCCAGATCATCAATTTGATCTAGGTCTTCATGTATCAAATCCACATCATCAGCATTTGTGGCTAGAAAGGAATGGATAACTTCATCAGCAAGACCAGGAGTAGCAGTTGGTTTTGCTTTGGAAAAGGAAGTGGTATAAGAACTATAACTTCCTGAGTTGTGACTTGGCTTATGCTTGCTTGATGAGCAAGCTTGTGAAAGAAAAGCCACATTATCAATGATGAGAGAGGAAGATGATGTCTTTTGAATTCTTGTTCAAAGACACTCGAGATTATTGAACAAATCATCTATTGACAGTGTGTCAATATTCTTCTACGTTCTCTATTGTCAGCAGCTAAAACTGTCCCACGCAGGAGGAAGGACCTCAAAAAATCTGTGATTTGCATCTTCATCCTGACACACTACACCAAGGGCATCCAACTGTGCTAGGATTATTGAAAACCTAAATACCCTTTCTCACAACTTCCTTAGAAGATATAGTAATCCTCAACCTGTTGTTTTAAAAAACAGCTTTTGCATTTTCTTCGAGTTCGCATTTCCACCAAATCTTGTCTTGTAAAGCTACTGCCCAGATCTCTTTGGCATCTTCATGCCATGAAAAACGTCTGAGATGATCTTTTGGAAACAGCCCTTATTCGTAATGTTCTAGCTTTCCCTTTCTATCTCATGCAGCAACCTGTTCTAGTCTGTGTGGAAGGAGGTATAACCCTATATAACACCATCCTTGCCTTTGGGACTCGCTTCTTTGAGTTTCCAATCTGAATCACTTTCCGACCTCATAATCCTATATCCTCAAATAAGAAGTTCCATCTCCATCTGCCCACAAGTATCATAATCATCTTTTTGAAGGACGGGCAGTTTAATGTTTATAAAGTGAATTTATGTGATTTATCTGAGGGGAGTTTTGCAGGAGCATCTCCTATGTGGATACTGGTTTCAGATCCGATGTCAAAGATTCGTCATCATGAAGAGAAAGTTCCTCAACATCATGAAGAGAGAAATTATCGGTTTGTCTGACATGACTTACTTGATTTGATGGAATTATCAGTTTTTTGATCTTTGTTCAATCATTGTGTAAAGTCCCTTTTGTGCGCCTGATACCACTTGTAGGTCCTTATCAACAGGATCTAAATGAGCCTTAAACGACTTATAGTTCTCTGAATAAATCCAAAGAAACTATGAGAGACAATAACCGTGAATACAAATATTGATGCGGAATATCAATATCTATACCAAGATGAACACAAGAACAATATGCTAAAAATACTATTACTATTACTATTTGATTGCAAATGCTCAACCAACCGATCTGTTTACAATACTATACTACGTTCCTTTTATAAGCTTAAGGAACCCTAAACGCGTTAAGAGATAATGCTTATCTCTTCCTAGGATATCTCTAAGAGTAACAATTACTATAATAAACAACCAGACCATAATCCATTCTGACCCAGCAGTATTAACTTTAATACTGCCAGACTTAAGTTAATGCTGGCAGACTTAACTTGCTCTACCAGACTTAACTTCTACTACTAACAGTACTAACTATTCTTATCAGTACTAACTATATCTAACAGACTTAACTTTAATACTAACAGTATTAAGTCCGTTTACAATATTTTCCTAACAGAACTCCTATATATGTTTCTAAGTTTTGGTGTACAAGCATTTGGAGTGCAGTGTGCTCTAGTAGAGGCCATATCCCTATGATTAGGAATCCTGGTTTTGTCTTGTATCATTTTCCTAGCATCCTCTAGAAAGTACGTGATTCGCCAAATAGTATACATGAGAATCAATGATAAAAAAAAGATTCCGGAAGAGATATTCCTCCCCTGGGTCCGTATGATCCCCAACGAAGGCTTGCAATTGAAATTTATCCTGGTTTTGATGAGAATATTGAATGAAGGAGGAAACTGATAGATAAACTAAAATTAAAAATACTTATTTAATCTACGGGAAAACAAGCAAAGAAATGGGATCATAAAACCTACGGGAAACAAAATGTTAATATGGATAGAACTTAAACTACGGGAAGCATAATTAATTATTGGGAAATCCTAAAATTAAATCTAAATTAAATACGGGGAACAGAATAAGGTATCGGGAACCCTAAATACTAAAAATTAAGAAAATAAATGCTAAATTAAATTAAAAATCAAAATTAAATTCTAATTAACTTAACTTGAAAAATAAAGAAAACTAGAACTAAAACGGAGGTCGTTTGAATGTAAAACGAAAAGAAACGGTAAAAAACGTAACCGTAAAAAACGGGTCTAAAACTGAAATTTAAGAAAAATTAAGCCTACACTAAATTTTATATTTTTCCTAGACACTAAATGACAAAAGAAAATTTTATAAAAAAGAAAAATATTTTTTTATTAATTTTTGGATTTTTTATGAATTTTCTAAGATTAAAAACTAATTAAAACTAATTAAATATAAAAAGTCAGAAAATATAACTATAAAAAATCTGAAAAAAATCAAATTAAATAAAGAAAAAGTTAACAAATCTAAAAATATAAAAATGCCCAAATTTTACTGTTTTAAATTAAAGTAATTAAACTAATTAGATTTAAACCTAAATTAATTATTTAATTAACTAAATGAGTAACAGCTGTTAAACTAAAGGACTAACAGTGTAATGGAATAGGGACAAACGGGGTAACAGGCTACTAACCACAGGGACTAACAATGTTAACTAGAAAAGAGAAAATTACACAAATGGTCCCTGAAGTGGACCCCGATTTCAAGAAGGGTCCAACTAGCTTATTATCAAAAAGCCAAAGAAGCAAACTTGTTCAGGGGCTTTAGGAGAGCATTTTTCCTAAAAGGAGTATAAGCTGATTCTCACTAAATAAGCCAGAAATGTGGCTTTTTGAAACTGCAGTGGCTAAATAAGCTTAACAGCTTATTTAGCTTTTCTTTTGGGATTTAAGCTGTAAAATAAGCTACAAAGCTAGGGAAACAGATACTAGGCTAAGGGAGTCCTAATGATAAGCTAAGGTCTCTAAAATAAGCCCTAAGTTAAGCTAAAATTTAAATAAGCTATACTAGCAGTTTCAAGAAAAACAGAAAAAGGTGAACTTTAAGCACTAAATAAGCTATATAAATAAGCTATCTAAGGGATTTAAGCTGCTAAACCTAATACACCTACCTATAAGCTAAAAGAAAAAGCACTAAAATCCTAATGCTTAGTGTCCCAAGATAAGGCTAGAAAAGAGGCTTAATTTGGAGCTACAGCACCAGGGGAGGTTTAAGAGTGAACAAAGGGGCTTTTGACTATGAAAGTAACTCATATGAGCTTTTTAGCCACAATAAACCACAAACAGATAACAAGGGGTGGTAAAAGAGCTTATTTTCAAAGCATAAGCTAATGAGTTTAAGAAAAAGCTGCTGATAAGTGGTGCTTAAAAGTGGGGGTTTTCAAAGATACACATGCATACACTTGGCTTATACTTGGTCAAAACAAAAGGGACAGAATAAGGGGTTGGTTTTTTTGGTTGGAAACAACACCAAAGAGCACAAACACAATGTGCTTAAGCTGCTTATGCAGCTTGAGCACTTAAGCTCATTTTTGCTTATTCAAATTTGACAGAAAATAGAAAGGGACATAAAAACTTAATTTTGTATTAAAACTTGCAATTAAAATGCCCTAATAAACCCTACACACTCAGCCAAATATGGCTGAGTGCACTTGACCCATGCATAACTTGGTTTGACCCATTTTGAAGGTTAAACCAAACACTCCCTTAATTTATAAAAAGGGTTTTTTAACTGTTTTTTATGGGAAATTAAGCTGAGAAAAGGATCACAAATGAATTTTAACAACCTTTAACACATTCTTAAACAATTTAATTTAAGACGGATTTAATAACATGAAGATAGCTTAAATTTCGGACAATAGCAATTTTTCTCCAAAAACTCTTAACATTTTTTAAACTGAAATGATTACAACATAAAGGTTTAAAAACAACTTAGTTACACTTAAATCATTAAAAGAAAGACTTGGAAATAAAAATAAGCTAAAAAACATAAAAAAATGGTGTGTCTTCTCGGCTTGGTCTTCTTCTTTTTATAGGGGCAGAGACAACTTTTTTCTTCTTGTTTGTGTTTGCTGTGTGTGTAGGAAGGTTCCCAAGGCAATCCTAGCCCTCTATTTGCTTCTCTTTAATCTCAGCCCTGGAAGGGGACTTCGGGGTTGAGTGTTTTCAATGTGGGAGGGGTAAATCGGCAGGGTAAAAGGTTGGAAGATGTGTAGGTGAGCTGTATAGTACTTGAAAGTGGTAAGGAGCTGAAACTGTGTGGTAAAGTGGCGTTTAGGGTTGGCGGGAAATGGGTTGAGGTACGGGTTTGGATACAGGGTTAAATGGAAGGTTATTGAGAAAGATGCAACTTTGCCCTATCTTCATCTCTTTTCATTTTTATTTGGCCGGGGTTTTTTAGTTATAAACAAGGTTTGTGGATTTTAACAGCTTTTCTTTTTTAGTTATAAAGGGAGTTTGGAAAGTGGCAGTTTAGGCCCCTCTGGTTTTATAACAAAAAGAGTAAAAAGGGTTTTGGCAATTTACATAAATGGTCCCTCTAGTTTATTAACAAAAGAATAAAAGAGGGTTTTGGTTAATTGCAATTTCAACCCTTGTGTTTTATTTAAACCATTTTTCTTTACAAAAACATCTTTCAAACATGGCACTTTTGGCCCCTAAAGTTTTATTTTTTCATTTTTAATTATAAAACAAAGTTTTTAAAATTTACATTTTGGGTCCTTGTGTTTTATAAAAAGGGTTTTTGGGCTTTTGTTTGTATTGGGCCCATTGGGTTTGGGTGTGTGGGCTTGGTTATTGGGCTTTTTCAAGCCCAATAAGGTTATGAAGTGGGTTTTGTGTGTACAATGGCTGAGATTGGCTGTAACTGGGCTAGGATTGGGCCTTCAAAGTCTTCACAGTCTTTGTCAATTGCACACAAATGGGCTGTTGTAATTGATTGAGGGCCCATTTGGTCTTCACAGTCTTCATAAATATACTATTGGGCTTTCCCGGCCCATCAGATGGGTTAAGATTGCATTCAATAGTATTCTTCAGTTCCGGCTCCGGTTTGACTGCTGATTCTTCAGTATTGACTCTGACTTTGGCATTTTTGGACTTTGGCCTTGATTTTGCACAGTCTTTTCCATTCCATGCTCAGTTTTGTCATTTTGGCTTGGTTTTCTGTCTTTTTGATGATATCCACTTCCTGCACAATACAAATGCAAAACAAACATATATTTGGCAGTTTTTGTCTGTTTTTGGTCATTTAAGCTCGTTTTTAGAGGTAAAAGATATGTGTAATTAAGCACTTATCAAATCCCCCAAACTAAGGTATTGTGTGTCCTCACACAATGTTATGAAGTAAACACGTAAGCCCCGTTTTCACCATTTTCTAAATTTACACTAACTACAACTAATATTTTTGGATTTTCTCATTTTTTAACAAGTTTGACTTTCTTTATTTATTAATACTGGGATCATAGAATGAGAAGCGTCCGTAGAGTGATCTACGGATGTCCTGACGGATAATTTCATCGTCCTCGATTTTTCACAAGTTCCAAGCTAAGCAATTAAACAAGATCATTGTCGATATAAGTTTATATGTTAAGCCCTCATACTTATGACTTGTGAATTTTCAACTCCCAACATGGATATACGATTGAATGTGTGTACTCATTTTAATTTAACCATAGATCAACTTATTTTCATAGTCATAATTCAAAATGAATCATGACTCAAAGCAACAACTTATTAAGACTTCGTAACTTGATTTCGAGATTTAAACTTTAGAACTTTTTGCAACATTTTTAACATCATAATCATAAGTTCTTTAAAGCTAGGAATGCGTTGCTTAGTTTGAACCCCTACCTCGTGGTTAACGGAGCAGGATATCACGACACATCTTTTACTTGCTCCATAATATCAACTGCATGCTTCATTGGCAAAATTTCAATATTCATGCATTTTTGCATTCACATTTCATTCATGCTTCTTTGGCATTTATCTTTTAAATCACTATAAAATCTCGCTTTGAAAACTCAAGTTACAAATTTGAAGCTTTTTCTCTAAAAACATAGTTTGATTTATTTAATAAATTGTGTACATATAATTTGGTGGATTAGAAATTCTCGGGAGGAAAAAACACCAGTTATTTGTGAAAGTTTTTAGAAGAGTCTTGCTTTGCACATAAACTTTTTTATTAACTCTATCATTTCTCGTTCTTCACAATTTTAAAATTCAAAGCCATAGAATTCGTGAAAGCTTGGCCTAA
>BQNB010033787.1:0-50047 GCA_026074375.1 Tanacetum coccineum | reverse complement strand
TCTTTGTTGCAACTCACAAATCTCACAACCTCTCAACAAAAACAATTTACTTATTCGAAATCATCAAAAACCCTCATTAAAAATAATTATTCACTTTAATTATTTAAAAATCATAGCACAAACATATGGAGTCGCGAATCAAAAGCATAAGAATACATAGCAACAATAACTATAACAAACGGTGATGGAATGCGGAGAGTGATGACATTTAGAGAAATAACATCCCCAGAATAACGGTTAACAAATGGAAGGAGCTCGCGAGAGAGCTTATGCGATAGGTGGTGGAATATTTCACGTAGTCGTTAGTTCGAGGATGAATCTTCTCCATTAGCTCAAGAGTGCACAATGATCGTAGGGATTTGTAATGGCAAAAGTAATAACTTAAGAATGGGATGAGGTGGTTCGAGTGAGGCCTTAAGATTCTGCTGAGCGGTAAGACACGATCGCGTTTCTAGATCTTTTTAGCGGTTTTCGGTGATTGTCGGGTTTGAGTTCATACTCGTGTTATATTGGATACCATTAAGCCCACTCATTTATAATTTATTATTTGCATAAAGAAGCGTCCCAATTTATGTAAATAGTGAATTGATAAACTTATAGTTCGGTGATTTATAATTTATTTATTTAAATGAAGAGGCGTCCCAATCCTTTCAAATAAAGAGATTATAAATCAGCCTACTTAATAATTTTTGATACAATACGCGTACTCACATAATCTTCAAGGTGGTGGATGACATGACGATGCCGGTGCTCTAATGAGTATGGAACGAGTGTTTAAAACTCGTCTTCGGAAACGGGGAGTAAGACAATCAGGCGAGATCGACATAGAGTTCAAAATAGTTGGTGAGCATACGGTTAAAGTAAATAAGATAAAGGTATAATTAACGAGTTAACATAGGAATTATCATATCAATCCTCCTATTAGTCCCGCCTATACAAAGACTTGCAATACTTAGATTCTATACAATCCGGTGGTAAACAGAACTGTGAGGGCTTGTTAATATAGAATTATCCATATCAATCTCATTTACAAGTCCGCCTATACTAAGACTTGTAATACTTTATGATTCTACTTAATTATGTAAGCAAAATTATGATGAATCTCCGTGTATCGATTTTATATAAAATATGAAGAATAATATTTTAGGAGACATTGTTTAACTTAAATGTCTGAGACAAATGAGACCATTGTGCAACTCAACAATGTTAGAAGTAAAATGAGACAATGTTATAAATCACAATGTCTGAGGTATAATTGAACCATCTGCTTAAAACTTACAATTGTTGAGTATAATTGAGACCATTGTGCAACCCACAATGTCTTAAAAATATTCTGGTATTTATATATAACTCTAATAAATAAAGCGTGACGATATACGCGAAGGGATTGCAGCATATATTATATCATATATATGTATACCGCGTAAGCACTTAATGCAGCACCGTAACGTAAGCCATAAGCAAGTTAGCGTGTTTGCATTTGAAAATGTTTGTTGTGATGAATTATTTGTTGAAAAACTGTTATTGTTGGGTAAAATATGCAACCTAGTTCTCTATAACCATTGCTCTGATACCAATCTGTAACACCCCCAAAAATCATATACAACGCAGCGGAATACCACTTTGGGGTGTTACTTCGTAATACACAGCAATAGATACAAGAGAACGACCTCTCGGTGTCGTTTGAAAATTTACATTGTTGATTTAATCAAAAATCTGAATTTTAATATAACATTTGTCCCATAATTTGCATCCAAATGAAAAGCTTGAATGTAAAGACTGCCAATGCAATCATATTAGTAAGCATCTAATTCACCTGGAGAATAACATGTGCTTAAAGTGTCAACATTAAAGTTGGTGAGTTCATTAGATTAGTTTAAATATAAATTAATCCCACTGTATATCACAGTATATGGAAAAAAAAATCTCGAAGATTTATTGAAGAATGCATAACACATTTTATGAACAAAATTGCAAGTCACTATATAAATTCAGTGAATTTTCCCGCATATACGAATTTCGTGCCTGCATTATATAAATTCGTGCCATGTTTGGTAGGCCTAGTCCCAACTATTATAATCGACATGTTATAACGTTCGTTCTCCCGGTGATTAGCTAGTCACCCGAACGGGGATTGTCAATCCCGAATAGATCTATTTATGTTCGTTTACCAAGTGATCGCTATTCACCGAAAACCAGGGATCCACATCCGATAGATCTATTTCATAACATTCGCGGTCACCCTCACGTGATTTACAGTTCATGACGCTGTGACGTAGACTTGTATGTACCCTAATTTTGGCAGTGATTTAGTTATAATATTACTTGCGTATATATACTCGTACCGGTGTGTGTCCCCTCAAGACACTTACGGGCTGCTAAGGTAATGCGTATATACTCCCGATCCCGGTGTCCCCTCTAAGAACACTTCCTGGGCAGTATTGTAGTAAATATAGTTCAATAAGTAGCTAATCGAAATAATTTCAAAGGTAAAGTATGATTTTGTGACAAAAAATAAAGTCAACTAATGTGATTCCATAGCGCAACTATGCAAATAAGTATGTAAAACCAATTCGTAAACAATCCTGTAAATGCTTTGTAAACTAAGCATGTTTCACCCGAAAGTATATGTTTAAAAACCAGTAAAACATGGGGCTATAAACTCACAAAATCTTTAAAAAATCTCTTTGTTATAGTTAACCAAGTTTAAGGATCTTGTAGACAGCATGTAATCCCCTCGCGGGTTAATAAAACATTCAAACTATTGAAAAGCGAGCTATGATCTCACATGGATTAAAGACCCACGATCAATAATCCAAATTTAAATCACAACTGACATCTAGCAACGATCTCGACCACGACCTTATGAATTTTGTCGTTCGATTATAATACACGTATTAAATATGATCAACGATGCGTACATCGTTACCACGAAATCATACATATTTTTATATGTATACATACATGTTTACATGTGATGAGAAATCCACTTGCGCGTCTTTAAACCTTAACCCTTAGTATATTCTATGTATATATACTATTTTCCGTTTTTAGAACCGAATAATGATATTAAAACTATTAATTGAAATAATATATTAATCGACCTTTAGTTTTGACCCGCTATGTCTGAATTTTAAAACTGACAATCCTCGCGGCAAAGTAAAACGTCATTACGAACAACTTTCGTGTTTCGCCGGAAGGCTGAAACGGACTCGAAAGTGCTCGAATCGTTTAATTAATAGATATGTCAGATTTAATATATTAAAAAAAATAACTTATTTTCTATTACAGTGTATATTTCGATTTCGATCCTGTTTCTTCGTTATTGGGAGTTAGAAGTCCCGTTTTATATCAAAACGTCCGTAAAAATATAATTTGTTATATTTTATAAACCAAAGTCTAACTTATCAAAGTCTCGAATCCCGAATCCCATGTTCCGATTTCTGATTTAAATTACTCGTTATATAAAGGCACTAAAGTCCATTTTTAGTCCAATTCTCGTCTCAAATATGTCTAATATCGCTTATACATCAATATAAGTCCCGTTTTAATATTAATTTCATATTTTAACTAGACCGCGCAAGTTTCAATATTCCATCACATATTATTCGTTAAATCAAATATATGAAACAAATAATATAGTTTGCGGTGTAAACCAAACTCACCCTATATCGGTGACAACACACTCAAACGCGACGCACCCCGGCTGTTTTCGCAGCCAAACCCAACAGCCCCCGGCTGTTAAACCAAACAAACCAAACACGCCCTTTTCTCGGCTGTTTCCCAGCTGTCCCCGCAACTAAACTCACGCACCCGACCCGGCTGATGGACAGCCAAACGCACCCTTGTGCGTGGCTGTTAAGCCAAACGCACCCTTGGGCTGTTTTGACAGCCAAACGGACCCTAGCCGATGCAAAACCCAACGCCCCCTTTATGGTGGCTGTCAAACCCGACAAACAAACACCCCCGGCTGTCCCGAGCCTAGCCCGACACCCCGGCTGTCCCCGGCCGTTCCCACAGCCAAGACCCGACCTAAACCCATAAACAAACACCCCCGGTACATCATTATAAACCAAACCCGACTCACTTCCCCGGCTGTTAACCCAACCCCGACGCAGCGAACCCACAACCCGACCCGACTGCCATCATTATAAACACCCCTCGTCTGTTATAAACCTCAAACGCACCCGCTGGTGGTTTGACCCGACACCCCACGCACCCTTGTGGGTCGTGGTGGCTTCAACCCGGACCAAACACACCCTCGGTGTCGGCTGCCACAGAAACGAACACCCCTTGGTGTTATGACCATAACCCGAACCCACAAACCAACGCACCCTCATCGGTGCTAAACTCAACCCGACACCCTCGTCGGGGTTTATATATATCCGAACAAACACACCCCTTTCGGGTGGTTTACCACCAACCGAACGCACCCTTTCGTGGTGATGATGATGGTGGTGTGCTATGATGATGGTGAAGATGGTGGCGGTGGCAGTGGGGTGGTGGAAGTGGCGCGTGGGGCGAGTGGGGTAGTGGATCGGGTAGATCGGAATGATGGGGAGTCTTTTGGTCTTCGCCGGAAAAACCCGCCGGAAAAGTTTTCCGGCGGTGGTGGTGGTCGCCGGCTGCCGGACATGGGAGGGAGAGAGGAGAGGTGAGTGAAAGTGTGTGTGTTTATATTAGAGAGTGAAATGAAATTGTTATATAAGTTATATATATATATATATATTAAATGTGACAAGTTATTATAGTTGAGGGGTTTAAAGCGTAACATTTTTATTATAGTTTTGGTAAGAACGGTTCGGGACTCATTTGAGCGGCTTAACGGATGATTCAACGCACGAAACTTGCGCCATTGTTTTTCAAATCATTTTTCCGATAAAAATGAGTATTCGCATGATAATATTTCATAAATATTTTATAACATTTAATAAAATATCCGTTATTCATTTTATGAACCGGTTTCGCTCCGTCCGAAATAAAAATGGATTTCAACTCGAATAGTCGCGTTTTCAAAAACGCTTTTAATTAAAAATGATGAATAATTTATTTAATATTTTTATTAAATAAATACTGATAAGAGAGAGATAAGTGTGAAGTGTGTGTTTATAAAGATGGAAATGAAATAAGTGTATAAGATTTTATATATATATAAAACTAAAGTGACAAGTTAAATAAGTTGAGGGTAAAAAGTGTAACTTTTTCATATACTTTTTGATAAAAGCGGTTCGGGACTCATTTGAGCGACTTAACGGATGATTCAAATCTCGAAACTTGCGCCATTGTTTTCCTAATCATTTTTCTGACAAAAATGAGTATTTATTTGATATTATTTCATAAATATTTTCGTAACATTTATAAAATTATTCGTTATTCATTTTGTGATCCGATTATGCCTTGTTCGGAAATAAAAATGGATTTCAACCTCGAGCATTTGCGTTATCACAACGCTTTTCATTAAAAATGATGACTAATTTATTTAATATTTTTATTAAATAAATACTGATAATTAAAAACAAATTTAATTGTTTTTGTGTGTCCGCGTTGTATATTGTTCGAATAATGTTTGCGGTGCTGTTTTAGCCCTTTTCGGCTCGTTTCCAGGTCTCGGGCAAAACTAAAAAGTTGTCAGGAATGTCATTCCACATCAAATTGCTTTAGAGTCCGAGTCGTGAAAACGTGATTTAGATGATCGTTCTTATAAGTCAAGCCAGACCCTAAAAGTCAAAGATTGAAATCGTCATTCTAAATTCGAAAATTCTCGGATGTTACAGTAAAGGGTTGTACCACTATAATAATCAAGGTATTAAAAGTAATCATGGTAGTTTAAGATACCAGTGTTATCTGTCTCAGCATGATTGGCACTGCAGGCTTGGGCACCCTGCAGAGCCTGTTCTAAATGTTTTAAAGGAATCTTTACAGTTTGATAATAAGGATCAAAATGATTATTATGAAATTTGTCAAAGGGCTAAGCAAATTAGAGAACTTTTTCCTTTAAGTGATTGTACATCTAAGTTTCTAGGTAATCTTGTGCATTTAAACTTATAGGGGCCTAATAAGGTTACTAATTCTGAATGGTTTAGATATTTTTTTACTATTATGGATGATTACACAAGGGCTGTTTGGGTGTATTTGATTAAATCAAAAGATTAGGTTCCACATTTTATAACTGTTTTCTATAACTTGATTAAAAATCAGTTTAAAAGGAAAATTAAAGTCTTTATAAGTGATAATGAAACTGAATTTTTAATCAAACTATTAATAGATTTTTTGCTGATAAAGGGATTATACACCAAACTTCTTGTACTTATACTCCTCAACAAAATGGGATTGCTAAGAGGAAACATAGGCATCTGCTGAATGTTGCTAGATCCCTGCTATTTCTGGTGGAATTCCTTTAAAGATGTGGACTGAGTGTATTTAACTGCTACCTATCTTATTGACAGGCTCCCTTCTTCTGTGCTAAATAGGAAATCTCCTTATGAGATGATATATAAAAAATCCCCTACTCTCTCTTACTTAAGAGTGTTTGGTTGTTTGTGCTTTGCTATTATTGTCAGTAGTAATGACATGTTTGGTGAAAAATGTGTTATGGTAAAGTATTCTAATTTTAAGAAAGGATATAGGTTATATAGTCTTGATAAACATCAGTTCATTTTTTCAAGAGATGTTAAGGTTCTTTGATAGTAATATTTTTCCTTTTAAAATTTAATTACTAAAAAAATGATACTAAAAATGTTTTTCAAGATATTAATCATATAAACTTTTTTGATATTGAATACCTTGAGATGCCCAATGATGATGAGAGAGTAGACCCTAATCTAAAGAGTGACAACAAGTCATAGAGTGATAGTAGCCACTCTTCTGTGTCTTGTAGAGATGTGAACACTGCTGATTTCCCTGATAATTCAAATGATGCTAATAGCAGTGAGGACATTTTTACCACATAAAATGAGAAGGTAACCACACTTGAAGATAACATTTTTCTGAGGGTAATTTGGATCAAAATCCAAACTCTTCTACTCAGGATGCACAAAATGTTAGAAGGTCTTCAAGGCAGAGTGTTTTTCCTAAAAACTATAATGATTTTGTTGTTGAATCCAAAGTTAAATATGGTCTTGAAAATTATGTTGGCTATTCAAAACTTAATACTGAAAATTATTGTTTTGTAACTTAACTTAATAAAAACAGTGAGCCAAAGTCTTTTTTAGAAGCTTTTAAATATTCTCATTGGACTGATGCTATGAATCAATAAATGGATGCCTTACTTAGAAATGATACTTGGGAAATTATAGATTTGCCCAAAGACAAAAAGGCCATAGAAAGTAAATGGATTTTCAAAATTAAGTATAAGTCTAGTGGTGAATGTCACACCCCCCAAACCGGGTCTAGTCAGAATAAGTGTCCGAGGGCGTGACGTCATAATATACATCACACAAAATCAAGAGAACGACCTTTATAGGGCGTTTTTAAAAGGTCCATTATACTCATTACATTGATTTGAAATTTAAATAAGTTTTACATCATTTCATAGCATAATAAAAAGATTTGCGAAAACATAAGGACATGGTAGCGGAAGCATATAACATTTAAAAAGACAATGAGTATGATAAATAGATAAGTCTTGAAAAGTGCAGTCAGACGGCCGAAAGATACCATACAACAATACATGTAAGAATCCAAATCAAGTACCAGAAAGAATGCTTAAAACTGTCAACATAAAGTTGGTGAATTTGCAGGTTTAGTTATATCATAAGTATGGAACACAATAGTTTAAAACGCATGATCATTGTAGCACATACAATAATTACAAAAGTATATTTACGTTGCTCTAAGCTCATGACACCGAGGCTACGACAGTTTGTATGCCAATCAATTTCAGACATAATAAGATATTAAGTACCCTGGTAGATGTTCAACCCGAAACATCCGCATTTTGACATGGTATACGTTCGTTAGTTTGTCTCTCGAACTAGTAAGCGCTACTTACCTGAATGGGGATGTCAATCCTAAATAGATCTATTTATACCACTCGCGCCTACATAAGGTAACTAACGGTTTATGATAGTGGGGCATGATGGGTTATCGCTACTTAGGCAACACGTAAACAAGCAAAGTATTTAAGCAAAATTTGCGTCTAAGGTTTAAAAACAAGCAATGCTTTCACCTCAAAATTTAGTAATGTAAAACGGTAAAACGCGGGGCTACGAACTCATCTTGATTGGCGAAATGAAGTAGTGAAAAGGCTAGTTGAATGATCTCACGATAAAGGATGACGGTACACAGTCACGACCTAAAGGATAAACGGTCGGGTTCAGAATAAGTATGACGTGAATTACGAATATACTTAAGGATTTAGAAAGTAGCTGTACGATTATTACGAAAATGATTTAGTATCGTTGGTTGTGTGGTAGACGTAGTGGTTTTGACTCGGTAAACGTATTACGAAGCTTTATATAAAATATATAGTATAATATAAAATTTTGACACAATAAATAAGTTTCGGCAGTTTACCCGGTAACCCAAAAATAATATCTAAGGCGTTTAAATCATAAATGTTTGTATGATTTTAATTTACGTAATATGTAATAGATGTTTTATATTTATAAAAGTTATAAAAATATATTTTTCGTCTTTTAGTCGGGTATTAAAATAATAATATTTATAATTTTGTCTTTTTGTCGACATTAAGAAAATAATTGGAATATTTATATAAATATGTATTTTAATTTATTTAATCAACCTAAATGTGAATATTACTTTTATTATATACAAAAATAATATGTTTTAGTCCTTTAGTCCAGATTTATAAAAATAAGTTTTTAAACTAATTCTAAAGTATAGAAATTTTATGAAATTTCGGCATGACCCCGTTCGTATATATTAGTTTTTCAAAGTCATCGACTTTTATTCGAAACACTTTTAAAAACCCATTTCACAAATCGCCAACTCATTACGCTTATTGGGCATTTAGGCCCAATGAGCCTAAATGAAATATATAGATTACTACATGTCCGAAATTAATCCAACAAGTAAATAAATAAACAAATAAGCTTTTTGCTTATCCAATAAGCTACACAAATAAGCCACCAATTAAGCCAAGTCGTAGCTCATAACCCACGGGTTGGGCTTGGTTTTGGGCCGAGACCCACAAAAACCAAACTAACACTTTTGGACTTATTTATTAAGCCCGTTAAGCTCAAAACCATATAAGTTGTCAAAAAAGCTATGAAAATAAATTTAGAAAAATAAGACAAGTACAAATATGCATAAAGTTCAAACCTTTAGGGTTTGCCTTTATGTTCGACGCATATAAGCACACAAATAAGCTCTTTCGAGCATATTAATAAGCTAAAATAGGCAATAAGCTTTAGAAAAATCATTTCTTTATAAAAGTTTCACCACGAAAACACAACTAATCTTTTCTTTCTTTCTTTTTATTTATTTCGAACAACACATAAACCCTTTTGGGATTTATGTAATTTTGAAAGCTTTGATTTTTAACAAACGGTTTGTACAACTAGCTTCTAAACTTTGCAAGGATCAAGGAAGTACAAAAAGAATTTGAAAAATTATTATTTGAATAAAGGTGAACATTCCATGAAACGCAGGATTTGAACCAAGGATCCAGACTAAAGAACTCCCCGGATAGTGTTTTAATACCCAAGTAAATATATAAATCAACCCCGAATAAGCCTTGATCTTCAAAATCTTGATCAAAGTTGCACAATGGTTGTGGTTGGGTTGTGTTTGGCGGCGGACGAACAAAGGAGAGGGAGAGGAGAGGGAAGAATGTTGTGTGTGTATTTTAGATAGAGGAATAGATGAAAGAAAATAAGATGAGATTGAAATTAAGTAGGGGAAATAACCTAGAACCTTCCTTTGGTGGGAATCCTAGGATGTTAGTCCTTAAGGGGACAAGACTAGCAAGATTTTAGGGATGGTGTTGAAAGGGGGGGGGGGGGGACGCACCAAGGGGAAACAAAGGGGAGGTTTTTGCCAATCTTTGAAAGCGATAAAAAGTAAAATTCTAAAAATTTAAATATCAATACGAAACGTAGAAACGCGACATTTACTAAAAGACTACATAAAATAGCAACCCGGAATGCTTCTGGTACGATCCTCAGGTACACATGGGATAGCTTCCCGATTAAACGTAAAATTAACACGAAATTTAATAAAGTCAAACTGAAGTACGAAAAGTCAACGGGTACATATGAGATATTTTTATGGGTGTTACATCCTTTCCCCGTTAGAAAAGCTTTGTCCGCAAAGCTTAGGATGCGATATTAGGGGCAGTCGAAGACTTGGCAAATAAGTGCAGGTATTTCTTTCTAAATTGATCTTCACGCTCCCAGGTGAACTCGGGACCTCTCTTCGAGTTCCAGCGTACCTTGACAATTGGAATACGACTCTGCTTTAGACGTTTGACCTCGCGGTCCATGATCTCAACGGGTTCTTCGACGAAATGGAGCTTGTCGTTGATCTGGATCTCATCCAGCGGAATAACGAATGTTTCATCGGATAAACATTTCTTCAGATTTGAAACATGGAAGGTACTATGCACTCTACTCAGCTGTTCTGGGAGTTTAAGACGATAAGCAACCGTTCCAACCTTGGCAAGGATCTTGAAAGGTCCAATATAATGAGGGTTTAGATTTCCTTGTTTACCAAAACGTATCACCCCTTTCCATGGCGACACCTTCAGCATGACCTTATCCATGACCTGGAACTCCAAAGGCTTACGTCTCTTGTCGGCATAACTCTTTTGTCTATCACATGCAGCTTAGATGCGACTTTTGATTTGGACGATCTTCTCGGTTGTCTCATGTATGATTTCTGGACCTGTGAGTTAGCTGTCTCCAACTTCAGCCCAGCAAACAGGCGATCAACACTTCTGACCATACAGTGCCTCGAACGGTGCTGCCTTGATGCTAGTGTGATAGTTGTTGTTGTACGAAAACTCCACCAATGGTAGGTGTCTGTTCCAGCTCTTGCCAAAGTCAATCACACAAGCACGTAACATGTCTTCCAATGTCTGGATGGTCCTTTCACTCTGACCATCTATTTGCGGGTGATAAGCGGTGCTCATATCCAGTTGCGTTCCCAACG
This sequence comes from Tanacetum coccineum, assembly GCA_026074375.1. Classification (NCBI taxonomy): domain Eukaryota; kingdom Viridiplantae; phylum Streptophyta; class Magnoliopsida; order Asterales; family Asteraceae; genus Tanacetum; species Tanacetum coccineum. The sequence goes on along the minus strand of BQNB010033787.1, from coordinate 38,935 downwards.
CTTCCTGAAGTGACTGCCATATATGAGAGGCAAATCTACTATCGCGATCAGAGATGATCGAAACTGGAACTCCATGTCTCGAGACAACTTCTTTCAAGTACTGTCTCGTTAACTTCTCCATCGAGTCTGTTTCCTTCATTGGCAGAAAATGAGCAGATTTGGTAAGTCGGTTAACAATCACCAAGATCGCACTTGACCAGTAAAAGTCTTCGGTAGCTTGGTTACGAAGTCCATGGTGATATTTTCCCACTTCCATTAAGGAATCTCATGTTGTATAAGCAAACCGGAAGGCTTCTGATGTTCAGCTTTAACCTTGGCACAAGTCAAGCATTTACTGACGTAGGTGGAAATCTCGGCTTTCATGTTTGGCCACCAATATAACTTCTTAAGATCGTGGTACATCTTGTCCGATCCAAGATGTATAGAATACTTTGACTTATGCGACTCATGCATAATCAAAGCTCTTAAGTTGCCAAAATAGGGTATCCAACTCCTATTCCTCAAACATAACGTTCCATAAGCACGGGGTTTAAGCTTCTTAATCACGCCGCACAAGTCTTCTATGGCGTAGTTCTCCTCTTTCCTTGCTTCAGTCTGGGCGTTCAATATTTGTGATGGAAGGTTTAAGTCGATAGTCATCATTAAATCTTGAACTCATAGCGGTTTAACCCTTTCCTTTTGGCTTAGAGCATCGGCCACCACGTTCGCCTTCCCAGGGTGATAACGAATCTCGCAGTCATAATCACTTAGTATCTCTAACCATCTATGTTGTCTCATGTTCAACTCCTTCTGATCGAGAATGTGTTGCAAAATCTTATGATCAGTGAACACAACGCATTTCGTTCCGTATAAATAATGTCTCCACATCTTGAGAGCGAACACCACAGCTCCTAATTCCAAATCGTAGGTCATGTAGTTCTTTTCATGAACCTTGAGTTGGCGGGATGCGTAGGCTATGACCTTCACTTCCTTCGGGTAATGCCATGATCGACGCACTACACAACTTTTGCTATAATAATTGAAATGTTGCTTCCTCCTTTTCTCCCCACTCGTACTTCACACTCTTCTGAGTCAACTTAGTCATAGGTCTAGCAATCTTGAAAAAACCCTTGATAAACCTTCGGCAATAACCGGAATGACCTAAGAATTGGCGAATTTCTATTGGAGTCTTTGGCGATGCCCAATCCTTAATCGACTCGATCTTAGCTGGATCAACGTGAACGCCTTCGCTATCAATCAAGTGACCGAGAAATTGTACCTTAGAGAGCCAAAAATCTCACTTTGAGAACTTGGCGTACAATTCCTCCTTCTTAAGTAATTCCAGAATTAGCTTAAGGTGCTCTTCGTGTTCCTCCTTACTCTTAGAGTAAGTCAATATATCATCGATGAACATGATTACGAACTTGTCCAGGTATGGTTTGCACACCCAGTTCATCAAGTCCATGAATACTCCCGGTGCATTGGTCAATCCAAAAGGCATTACTTGGAACTCGTAATGACCATAACGAGTCTGAAACGCCGTCTTTGGAATGTCTTCCTCTCAAACTCTAAGTTGGGGATAACCGGATCTTAGGTTGATCTTAGAGTAGACACTCGACCCTTGCAACTAATCAAACAAATCGTCAATTCTCAGAAGCGGATAAGGGTTCTTCACCGTAAGTTTATTCAGTTCACGATAATCAATGCACATGCGAAACGATCCATTAGGCCATTAGCCATCCTGATGGCATCTTGTAGTCAAACTGGCTTAGATGAGGTAACATTACATTGAATGTTATCTGGCAAACCCCAGATGAACCTCTCAATCTTATCGTTCTCTTTAGGAACCATCCTAGGACACAACAAGGTCAGCTCCTGGAATCGTCGCGTATAACCAGTAACGTCAGTCCCTTTGACACATAAGTTCCACAACTCATTCTCTAGCTTCTAGACTTCATTCCTCGGATAATACACTTCAATCATCAGTTTCATCAAATCCTTCCATGGCATCTCATATGCCTCATCAATGCCAATGGTCTGCACATGGGAATTCCACCATGTCAGAGCTCCATCTAGCAAGGTGCAAGTAGCGAACTTCATGTAACACCCCCAAAAATAACAACGCAGCGGAACACCACTTGGGGTGCTACTTCATAGCATAAAGTACAAGTTACAGAAAACGGCCTCAAAAGAGACATTTAATAAAATGTCACATTCGATTTAATAAAATATCAGAGTTTCACAGGTCCCATTTATAATGTATTAAAAAACCTTGTCAAAACGTTTATTGAATGGTACTGAAATTATAAAGCTTTCAAAAAAATATTTGTATCTGCGCGACTCAAATGCTCCCAATGCTCAGCTAGCAATATAATAACCTGAGAAAATACATGCAAAAACGTCAACAATAATGTTGGTGAATTCATAGGTTTAAGTAAAAGCAGTATTGAAATAAATCAAGTGATATATCAGTAAGAAAAGTAGCGCTACAATATTTCAAAGTGTTATTTCCGAAATCCAAGCAGTGATTCAATAAATCAAGTAATGATCAGTAGTGGACCACAAAATTTAAGTAATAGTAGACTGCGAAACGAATTCAGTAGTCCAAAACATGTATTATTGCACTAAGCTCGTGACCCCGAAACCTTAACGTAACGCCCTTTGAAGTATATAGAACGTATGCCAAACATTCTAAAAGAATTCAACCTGTTAAATGCGTCATGGCCAACTTGTGACCATAAATTCAAGGCGGGGATTGTCAGTCCCGATAGATCTACTCACAACATTCACGCTTACTCAACTAGTAATTAACGGTTCATGATAAAAGGGACTTAATTGGCATTGCGGTAACTTAGGCAATAATATTCAGGCAATAATCTGGAGAGCATACAGTTTGAAACAACACTTGTGTCCAAAGGTAAAAACATGCATGTGTTCAAAACTTACGGTTTTCATATATATAGGTATTCAATAGTCTCAAATCATGTAGTAAGAAAATCAAGCTTTAGTAAGTTCATAAGTAATCAACCATGTATAAAAAGTCATATAGTAAGCATGTAAAAGCTTTAGCAAAAATAGTCATGTAACGCTCAAGTAGTAGAAATCAATAAGTTTGCTTGGTAAAACGAGCATGTATTCTCACCCTGAAAACAGTTTATGAAAACCATTAAAAGAGAAAAGGTGGAGCTATGAACTCACCTTAAGCAGAAGCATCGAACGAGAAATTCAACATAGAAAGAACGGTGACAACGTCTCACCCGCGACCTATAGTAATGGTGCACGTATAAGAATATATTTATAAGAAAAATGCATAAAATGCGTGAGTATGTAAAATATATATATTCCGACATATATGAAATCTGATATCGTAGAATCCATGAGTGCGCCAAACTTACTTATTTATACCCACTAAAATGATCCACCTTAAGTTTAACTTTATTTTAACTCATTCCGACTAATATGTAATTTTAATAAAAATTACCCATTTTGACCCATTATAAAGATTAAGACCTCTAGATGTGAACGAAAGTGAATGACTAACTTATTAGTTGTAATTTCAGCTTTAGTTAATATATTTTACGCCTAATTATTTGCTAAAACAGTAATTGATTAATCTTAAAAATTTCGCCATGTTTGACTTTTTATTATAAAATTTTTCTTAAATCTGACCCGTCCAAAACGACCCGCTAAATCATATTTTCACGACTCGGACTCTAAAGCAATTTGATGTAAAATGACGTTTTGGATAACTTTTTTGTTTTAGCCGAGACCCGAAACCCAACAGAAAATAACCAAAATACCCCTGCAAGTTTCTGCTTTTCGACCCGTCATTACGCATTTTTAGACTTAGTTATCAATGTGGAAATGTAAAACGACCTTCCGAACAACTTTCATGTTTCGGCCGAAGGCCGAAACTAACCAGAAAATGACGAAAATGCTATTTTTTCAGATCTGACAGCAACCGATATTTTTAAACTAATGCAGAATTTTGGCGAACATTTTCTAGAATTCCCTTGACCCTAAAAACTTCGTTTTTGAGAGTTACGGGTCGTGCCCTATATCGAAACGAAGCTTGGAATGTCCTCTATCATAATTTTCAGACCAATTTTAGTTTTAACAATTTTGACTTTGCCGAAATAGACACCCAATTTTCTAACCTAAACGGGTAGCTTTAAACCCCTTCAAAACTTCAATTTCAAGCACCATAAATATCTCCAACACTCTTAAACTATCCTAACACTACCACTAATCAACTTAAACAATGATCCACCTTAAAATTTAACATGTGCATAAAAATTGATACTTAGGAATCCATAAGACAACACCACTTAATATTTCTATAAGTTTACACTTTTTCTGAAAATTGCAACATTTTAGCTAGATGATCGGCTCACTTAAAGTAACGCTAAATGGTCGAACTAGTCGATCTCCCTCCATATTAAGTTACCCTTATATGTTATTACCATAGCCTAAGTAATCTTATTATGAAAGACACATCAATAACACTTGTTCTAAAACAGGGTCTACTGGACTTTGCAAAAGTTTGGCTACAGCAGACCCCTCAAAAAAAATTATAAAAATCTGAAAAACATTCAGTAGGTCACACATATTATGGAAAACCTCCAGTTTAAATTTCGTCCAAAAATAATAAGTTTTGACCCACCTGCACATAGCATCTTTACAATCGAATTTCTGGACAACAAACACACTTTTGACACTTAATCTTGTGTACAGGGTTTGACTTCATTTTCACATTTGTGAAAACAACATTGAGGCCTAGTGTCGGTTGGAAGTAGTAGTCGAGAGAGCACCTTCCGCCAGATAGGGGTCACTGGAAAAATATAAGTGAAAGTATGGGCTTGACAAGTTATCAAAGAGAGAAAAAAAACTACTGCAAAATGGACTAATATCGGCAAATAAACAACGGTTTGTGCAGAATTTTGCCGAAAACTTCCCCAACTTCAAATCACCATTTTTTTCTTTTTGTTTTTTTAAGTGTTGGGAAGCTCAATTTTTACCACAAGTTATTTTAATGACCAGACTTACCACTCAAATCACTTAAAACTCAGATTACAAACAATACTCATCTTCCAAATCAGCCTAAATTTTTCTGGTCTACGAGGAGGTTGAGAACACTCTCACAAATCCTTAAATTTTCGCACCAATTTCGCATTAAACAAATATTACTAACTATAATCCCTACTATACCATCAATTTTTACCAACAAAATCCTTAACATAATTTTTCTATAGATTCCCCCCCCCCCCCACCCCAGACCCCCCCCCCTCCCCACCCCCCCCCCACTCCCCCCCCAAAACTAACATGCATGCTTAATATATGTAAAAACCAATATACAAGACTGGAAATAAAAAAAAGGCTTACAATTGTAATAGAAAGGAAGATAAAAAAATCAAACACAAACCCTAATAAGGGTGTGTTTGCTGCTATGGGTTAAGAGGACCAAGAACAAGACCCCAAATTAACTTTCACTTCACCTAAACTTGCTTAAAAACCCTTATAATTAATCCCTTGATAATCTTGTTGCATTTAATTTAATCAAAAATCCAAGAATAAAAAATCTATTGAAAATCAAGAAATCATAAATCTTGATGCATGGTGGATTTTAGTGGAAAGGATTGATGGGGTTTTATGTAGGAATGATTTTTGAGTAGATTGGAAGTGATTAATTGAATTTTTGGTGATGATTATGGGGGTTTGGCATTGGGGTCGTCAAACAGTAACAGGGAAGGAAGGGAACCGAATTTTTGTATCTCTGTGTCGTTTTTTATAAAAAAAAAGGAGCCATTTTTGAACCTTTTATTTAAATAAATCTGACCTAGTCCAATTAACCCTTAAGTAAAATTTCGCCCATATATAATGAAACCATTGCCTAGCGTAAGTGGTTTCTAGCTATTCCTTAAGGTTTGTACCAAGTGGTCTGGCGTTCAAATCTTATAAGAGGGTAAAATCCCCTCTGCCATGTCAGCAGCTGACGTGGCTGCCACGTGGGCTAGCGGGACCCAGTCAGCTGACATGGCACTGCCACGTAGGCTAACATAGGACCAACATGCTTACGTGGCAGCTAATGTGGCAGCTTACATGGCTATGGGTCCATATGCCATGTGGCACCACTCAGGTGGTGATACGTGGCAAAGCTAATGATTGGTTGCAGGTTCAGGTGGCGGCTTGTCAGAGGTTCAGTACGAGGTGCTGTAGCTGCAAGTCAGGTACAAGGTTCAGATTTGGCAGGTTTAGATGGCAGAAGGTTCAGTACTAGGTATCAATCCCGAGGGTTCTAGAAGCATACGTGGCATGCTCTCATTGGTAGATTTAGCTGGTGTACGAGGAACGCAATTCCATGCCAATCATTGGCAATTAAGTCGGTAGGAGGAAACTTCGTGGAAACTGCAAATACACGCTCCTCCGAGCCAAATTACTAAAATGCCCCTATATTTGGAACTCTTATTGGTTGATCACCTGAAAAGACAAAAATGCCCTCCACCCACTTGGGCTATATAACTAGACGTAGACTCTCATTTTTTGGTTGTTAGAATTTTGTAGTTTACTCTCAATTTTTAGTGTAGTTTTTTTAGTTGTAGCTTATTTTAGTTTTAACTTATTTCAAATATTGTAGAAGCTTTTCAGCTTATTGTAAAAGATCTTTCCTTGCTTATTTAATGAAGATAGTTGAAGATTTTTGGCTTATTCTCTTGTAGCTTATCTCTTTCTGTAGGATCCCGTAATCATTTCATAACATATATATCATACACGAATTTGATCTAGAAAAGAGAAAGGAGGTGAGTTGTTTTAGAGAGAGAGAGAGAGATGAGAGAATTTTGGAAAAAGGAAAAGATTTAGAATTTTAACAACTTAGCTTTTTCTAAATAAGAAAAAGCTTATATACCCCGTCACGTTAAAGGTACGCGCGGGATATTTAACTAGGACCCGGGCTCGGGTTTTGCTTGGGATTAAACCCGAAACATATACAATATTAGATTCACTATCGAGCCTGATTCTCGATAATATCCTATTACAACATTAACTAATTAAAGACCGAAGCTCCATCGTAGAGTGACCGAACTTCCTTGTTCGACTCAATAAATTGAGGCTAACAATCTCCCCCGAAGTGAGGTCTTGAACACGGGAACGAGCTTCCTTTATTGACTCAATAAAATTAAGGCTAACAATCTCCCCAGTGCATAATTAGGCCCTTCCTCTGCCTGATCACTCCAGTCATATCCACCAAGACCATCACATGACACCAAAGCTGTAGAAGTAGATGTTTCCACAGGCACACTCCTTCTTAAGCTTTCCTTCTTGTTGTTTTGATTTCTTGGAGCTTTGCACTCCCTAGCAAAATGTCCCCTCTTGTGACAGTTGTGAGCACTCTTCTTTTGGACTTATCAAAACCATAGTCTTATTGCCAGTAAGAGTAAGCTTTTTTCTGTATTCTTCAAAAACCTTAGCCCTCATGGTCAACATGGCCATTACCATATAAAATCTATCTCTTATATGTCATCAGGATGGATTTGTTCAAAGTCTCATGTGCAAGTGAGGACTATTTGGTTGACTAGCAAAAGAATGAACAATAACAGCATTAACTCAAGTTTTCAATATTGTTAGAGTTGCAGTATTAACTTGGTGTAGTAGTAGTAACTCCATTCATGAGCAGATTAAAGTGCTTCATCTTTGAGCTGCTAGTGTTGTTATTAGAAGATGACACAAAAGCCATGTTCTATGTGCCTAAACTTAAGCTAGAGATCCCTTTAACTTCTGGTTCATACACCTTGAGGTTGTTGTAAGATCATCATGCTCATTGTTATCAAATCAGACTTATTCTCAACAAATAGCTGTGTGTTTCACTCTGGTGACTAATTTTAATAACTTTTGATTAACATCCTCTTGTAAAGCTTTTTCACCAAAAGCTCAACTGACTCAAAGTTTTTGGAAGGACATATCAAAAGATTGATATTAGAGCATCTTGACCTGGGGGAGAAGTGAAGTTTTCAAATTGCTGCTTAAGAGATTCTTTGTGTCTTTTTAGTAGCTTAATTCCCACCAAATCTCTTTTTTATAGCTTCAAGCAAAAGCTTAGCATCCTTTATAGAGTTAAACTTTAACTGATGTTCATTGTGAATGCCCTTCATTAAAGTTCTTTTAGCCTTCACTTCTAATCTTCTCTGAGCCTTATATGCAACAGATGTAATAGGCATCACTGTTGTAACACCTTCCACAACTTGTGTTTTTGGCAAGGTTGCACCATTCTCTATGATTCCACAGTGCATAGTCTATCATTTGGATGTGATTTGTTCAAATCTTTCATCCTTCATTAAATTCAAAACGCACGCCGGTTTGAGCATTGGAACTTTTGGTGCAGCACCATGTGTACAGATCTTGATCCGTATCTTCTAGCAAAGGTTTCTCAGGCAACAAGGCTCTAAATACCTCTTGTTCGGTCCCACTCAACACTTTCTATAGATCAATTTTCTTAAGTTTGTTTAAGGTTTAGTTATATTAGATAAATCTAACACAACTATAGTAGAAACTTTGTGTGAATGTATTAAAGATTATGCGGAATCTAATCTTTAATAAGAAGAATTTTCAATGGAACAGTAAAACACAATGAACATATAATTCAACAAAACATAAAAGCTCCAACATTATTAAGCAAAAAATATGAATACTCTCAAAGTATTAGGTTTACAAAGACCTTGAAGCTATGATAATTCTATGAATGACTCGTTTTTGTTTTGATATATGTGTTGGTATTGATACCCTTTGATACCTATGCCTTAGGACCTCCTTTTATACACCAAGGAGTCCTAAACGACTTACAATAATTTCCTAAGTAATCATAATCTTCTAAACAAATAACTTATACATATCTTTTACCAAAATATCTCAAACAAATCTATGAGATTAAAGAAAGGTCTATCTAGCTTCCTAAATTATTGAAGTTAAAATGTTGGTGTAGTTTGTTTGCATAAGTTTTTTTTTATTTTGTTTGATTTGAATGAACGCGACTATGCAACTTTCTTGGCGCCAAAATAAATCGAATGACGATCATGGAAGGATTGAGTAAGGTCTTAATAGGTTTAGGGTACGTTTCTAGTTAAACGCTAACTTTTGGTGTCCATGCGATTTAACTAGAGCGATTTAAACGGAAGTAAACACGTAAAAATGTTTTAACTAGCAAGAAAATATAATTATTGAAGTTGTAATATGACCTGAAAAGACGGGGTGTTATACTTTATATAGTAGAGATATCTAGGTTTACAAAGGATAAGAACAAATAATATCTTCCTAACTTTTAATATTATCTTCTATATCTTCTATCTGAATAAGGAGATCTTTTAGAATCTTCAAAATCTTTCATCTTTTGAAGAATTTTAGCTTTGCATTTAAGTCCTTTTGTTTCATTCTTTTATTCACTTTGTCTTATCAAATCAAGAAACAATCCTCCCCTATTTGATGATGACAAAACAAACAAAGTCGTGTATAAACTTCATCATAAAGCCAAAGCTTCCCCTGAAGTTGAGATGTAATCATCTTCCTGAATGAAACAAAATCTTCTTAATTCAGACTTCCTTTGTACCATGCCACACCAAGGATCTGTAAGTTGCAACCTATTAATATTTCTTCCCCTTTTTGTCATAATCCAATAGGGAACATATGAACATAAGCAACTTTGATCTTGACCACTACAAACCAATATCACACTTCTAATCCAAGCCTTCTAACTCCTCAAATTACCCACCATTAAGCACAATAAGAAACATGAACTTGAGTAGTAGAAACTCACACTAGCAGTAGTAATAATGACTAGCAGTAGTAAAAACCTTCAACTCAATGACGCATGTAAATGGTTAAACATTTTAACAATAAGCTTCCCCTAAAACTTATATTTTAACCATTTCTTGAATCTTCAATTCTGTAGGCTCTATGTAATGATTACTGATGAAGAAAACTAAGTATAACAAACTTGATGCTAAAGTAGAACAACCCAAACTTGTGACTTATATCTTGTACTATCCATGTGACTCCAAACTTATAAATAAATCTATGAAATATAAGTAGATCGCAACCTCTTGACAAAAATCCTCATCTTCTATGAGACACACACTAAGTGATAGCAAATGTACGCATTGAGCACCATAAGAGAAATCACACACCTTTGCTAGATTTTGACAAGTCTTCGTCACAACATTGAAAAAGCGCGAACAAGTTACCTTCAAAGTGTAACACCTACTTTAAGATATGATAAGAACACACATCCAAAAAACTCCACTTCAACTTCAAATAAGTAATAAACATGCTTTTTCATAATCAACTATTGCAATGAATCCAAAAACGAGCCTTTTAAACATTTAAGAACATTTAAATGAATCTGAATTATTAGCTTCCCCTTAAACCAAGCCGTAGTAACCAACAGTAGAAAACATCTTTCTATTGGCAGTATTAAACATACGAGCAGCACAAACCTTGGTTTAAGTCCAACAATAGTAACTGCTAAAATTTACCCAGCAGAAACTTAATACTGCCAGCATTAAAAATATACTAGTAGTATTAATCATACCAGCAGCACTAAGTATAAACTGGTAGCATTAACCTTTAGTGATAGCAGCATTAACATGAACTGGCAGCACTAATCTTCCTTTACCAGCATTAACCAGTTACTTGGCAGTATTAACGTCTCCTGGCAGCACTAACTTACATAAGCAACACTAATAATCATAAGCAGCAGCACTAACCTTCAAAGATAAGGCTAGCAGTATAATGTTTTACCTTGGCAGTAGAAACATCAACGCGAGCAGTACTAACTTGTAACCACTATTTAAGGATACCCCTTTTTTTAAGTATCCAGACGACGCTTTTTAGTGTCACAAAGCTGTCACGAATCCGTCATAAATTAGCATTCTCCTTAAACGAAGCATCGTGTTTAGTGTAACACAACATTGATATCGAACCAAGAAACACTTGTTGCCCTTCCCTTGATGTCGTTTATACACAAAAACATGCTTTCTGTTTTGATTATAATTAGGGTTTGACAAACCCTAATGTTGCCGAATGTGACTAGTACCCAAAACAGAAAACTTGAACCTTCTTTTCTTCATAAACTCGACATCAAACACACCTTGTAGATCCTAGATCAAGAGCCCCATGGCTCTGATACCAATTGTGGAGTCTGATAGAACTCCTTAGATCGTTTAAGCTCAGTTTGATTAGAACTTATATCTAGGATTAACAATAACAATGATAACAATATGCACAACAGAATTAAATAAAGAACATCAATGTTATTTGAACAAGGTTTTATTACCAAACGTTTCCACCAAGCCTCAAATCTATATGATCAGTATAGATCGGTTACCACCTGTAACAGGGATTAAGGAAACCTTAATTACCTTGAGGCTACACCACACAAACTAGACGTCTACATTGATCCAGTGTACACACACACACGTTTTTCTGGATACTAAAACTATGTGTCTATGATCTCTTTATATAGAGAGATCATGACTTACAAAGGAAGTTAACATAAAGATATAAACAAGTAAATCTTTTAAACATTAAGAAATATCTTCTGTTATCTTTATCTTCTTAAGGAGATCTTCCAGAATCTTCATCTTTTGATATCTTTGACCAAATCTTCCATAATTCTCCACCGGCTTGTAAAATTCTTTAATGACGATTTTGATCCTTTTGTTTCATTACTTATTTCTTTTGTCTCATCAAATCTATAATTCCCAACATGTTTTTAGCTTATTTTAGTTTTACAAGCAAGTTTGCAACTTTATGAACTAATTAAGTTTATAAGACCTAAATTTGAGAAAAATTGAAGTATATTACTTAGTTTATCAAATTGGGTGGTTTAATTCATTACGGTTTTGAGAAACGGGTTCTACTTCTTTTCTCATTTCTAAATTAAGTTGTTTAATTTAGTTTAATATGATTATGTTTGTTTATTTGTTGATAAGTATGCTTAGTGGGTAAATTTTATTTATGCTTGTTAAGTGATAAATTGTTTAGTGAATGAAGTGTGATTATAAAAGTGAAAATATTGATTAGTGATTTTCGGATTACTTAGATTAGTGTTTTGTTAATCGAGCGGGCAAAAGCCGTTAGAATAACTAGGAATTAATTTAGTAATCGATATTTTGATTAAAAATTGTTTTCAATAAAAACCAACGTTGTGAGAAGATAATTTATTTGAAAAGTATTGATTCATCAATAAGGACTCAATTATATAATTAAATCACACTTAAGGACCTAAACATTTCACTTAGCAAACATTTCTTATATATATATATATATATATATCTTTGTGTAATTGCTTTGCTTATTTGCTATTTAGTATAATCTCGCTTAGTTTTATTTTATATTTAGTTTTAAATCAAAATCAAAAATATTTGGCAATCAAGCATCAAACAAAACGCTTTCGTGAATTTCAAATTCATCTCTCGTTGGGACACGACATCCGGAAGATAAACTATTACTTTTCCTAAAGTAATTTTTATCCGACGTGATTACTTATATATACTATTACTCGACTAGTCGTTATTGACGAATCAGTCTTTGGCGCTGTTGCCGGAGAGAGGTGTACGATTTACACGTGGTGTTTGAAGTTAGTGCCTTGAAGATCCTTTCGTCTTGGAAGTTTATTTTCGTATAAATATTAAAAAATATATAAAAAACAATAATAAAAAAAATATAAAAATCCAAAAATATTTTCTTTTTATTATATATATCCTATTAAAAACCAAAAATATTTTTCTTTAATTTTTATCTTAAAAATAAAACTCCAAAAATATTTTCTATTTTCTATTTTATTTTCTTTTATAAATATTTAAAAATCCAAATATATTTTTATTTTTTCTTTTTAGTGCATGAGCACTCGTTCTTCTTCTTCTAATCTTATCCCTCCTTTCTCCGATCCCGAGAGTGTTATTCGAAATCGACGAACAAATCTTAGAGATCCTTCACTTTTGCTTGATTTTGAAGAGATAAATACGAGTAATAATTTGAATATCTATCCAGGACTGCCTCCTGTGTGTCCCCCTCCTCAAAATTGTAATGGTCCACCGGGACCTAATCTTCATATGCCAACTCCTGATCTCTGAATGATGGAGGAGCTGTGCTAGCCTACGTTGAATGGACGGGGCAAACCGATCGCTCCCGTTAACATTCAGGCTACTGACTTCGGACTGAAGAATCATATGATTCAACAAGTCCAAACCAGTTGTCTGTTTCACGGGATACTGGGTGATGATGCAAATAAGCATCTCGATAAGTTCTTAACTATCACCCAGAGTATAAAGCAGAATGGGGTCACTGATGACGCCCTTCGCTTATACCTCTTTCCTTATTCGTTGACGCATCATGCCACCGCGTGGTTTGATCGTCTTCCGAAAAATTCTATTCATACTTTCCAGGAGATGGCTTTGAAATTTCTTTCTAAATACTTTCCTCCTTCTATGGTGACGAAACTAAAGAATGATATCAGTAACTTTCGCCAGCTTCCGGATGAATAATTATTCAAAGCGTGGGAATGTTATAAGATTTTGATCGACCGGTGTCCAAACCATAATATGTTACCCATTACTCAAATAGACACGTTTTATAACGGGTTAACCTGTAAAACCTAAAAATCTCAATAAGAGTAAAATGACCAAAATGCCCCTAATGAAAGAAAAATGCATAAAAGCTTAAATAAATTCATTTAAGTGTTAGAAATTATGAAAATACAAAATATGGCAATTATAAAATTTTGCAAGATTAAAATACATTATGTTATACAAGAAAAATAATTAATAATAATATATATATATAATTATGCCGAAATAATATGTATTTATATATTTATACTTTACAAATTAATAACAAATAAATTAGGATAATTATGAAATAAATTAGGCAAGTTTTAAAATCTGATAATATCAAATTAAAAGGCCCAAATTTCGGCATAAATCACCTATCTTAATTCCTTATACATTTTTCATTTGTAAAATCACTAAAAACAAATGCACCGAACCCTAATAAAATCAATAGGCGGCACATAAGATTTTTCCAAGGCAAAGACGAATTTTTCTAAGGTGATTTGAAGGTCAAGGATTGTGGGAAAAATAGTGAGAAAGATTGTGGAGGCTTGGTTTGATTTCGGGTATTGGTTTTGTTCGATTATCTCCACCGAATTTTATAAATCCATAGAATCATCAATAATTATCAAAGGTAATTTTATGACTTATTTTTCATCATTATAATTCAGTATAAACACAAGAAAAATAGCCATGCATGTTAATTTGATCATACGAATGAATATATGTTCGAAACCCTAATTTTGGATTAATTATGTAATCGGCATAAAAATAATTTGTAAAATTGATTTTATAATTTTATAAGGTAGCATATATCATGTAGATCTCAGATAAATTGTTGGTTAAATTTTTAAGAGGCTCGAAATAATTATTTGGGATTTAATAACTTTGCCGATTTGCGAAATAAAGAGAAAAGGAAGCAAATAATTGGAAAACGAATTAGGGTTAGGGTTTTTATATTTTTCCCAGGTCCAATACATGCTAATGAATGTATAAAAATTGTGTAATTATTGGGGAAAATGTTAATTAGGGTTTTGTGCACTTATTTGTTACCCGATTTGAGTTTTAAAAGTATAAGGGGGTGTTTTGTAATTTCTGAAACTTTGGGGTCTGATTTAAGCATGTTATTATATTTGTTATGATCTGAGAAAAATAAGTTGGGGGGTAGAAAATGTCATTTTGATATTATTTATGTAAACCTTACTATTTATAGAAACCTGCTATTTATAGAAACCTGCTATTTTAAGGAGTGTTTGGTTTAGAGTAGTTTGACCTTTTATAGTCAAAGTTTCTCGGTGATTTTGCTTTGGTCAGTTTTCATATAATATTTGATTAGGAATTAATCAAGTTTGTAGGTTTAGTTTGAGCATAATTTCATTTTGAGCCTTGTTATGTTTGCCTGTACACGAGGGCAATTTCTCTTTGATTTTCACTAGTGCAAAATTTGCTCAAAGCCCTTAAGACTTGGATTTTGCTTGTATTGTGTTTATACACACTCATTTGAGTGTGTTAAAGGTATGGTAGTCACTAGGTTAGCCTGCACTCTTTGTACTTTATGTACAAGCCCAATTGCACCAGCATACTACAAAAGTTAGTAATTGCTGATGTTTAAGAAGCCCCAATTTAAGCCATCAAATTATAAGGATTTAATAGTTTATCTTTTAGCATTATATAGGTTTATTATAGTTTTAATCTGATTAGTCTTAAATTTATTCCTAGCTTATTTTCCTTACTTATTTTTTCTGTCAAAAGTCCTTCAAAAAGTTAAAAAGCCAAAAACAGTACTTAGGAATTTTAGGATTTTAATTTGTTAATTTAGCTTATGATTCTAGATTCTACAGCTTATATAGATAGATTATAAGTAGTTTAATAAGTCCTTAAAGTTTTAGAGTCTAGTTTAGCTTTTTAAGGTTTTTAGCTTATTTGGTTTTTGTGCTAAATGCTTTATTTTGAGTTTTGCCTTGTTTCCTCCTCCCCTCCCATTTTCAGTAGTCTAAAAAGTACTTTAAGCTCTATTATCTTTTCATTTTGAGGTTAAGCACATCAGAAGCTCATTAGAACTTCTTTCCTTACATTTTTGAACTAATTTTTGAGTTTTTATATAGCTTATTTTCTAAAAAACAAAGGGGTTAAGTACACACTTCTTCTGAGGTCAGTGTTGATAAAAAGCTCTTATTGAGCTAAGTTGGTGGCTTTTAGTGTATAAGTCTTTTCATTAAAGTTGTTCTCCTTAAGCTGTTCCACAACTTCTCTCTTTTAAGTTTTTCCTAAAAAGCACTTTAGGTTATCAACTTATTTTAAGGCTTATTTGCATTTAGTTTGTAGTCGGGTTAGGTCCTTAGGGACTATTTTTGTAATTCTTAAATTTCTTTGTTAATTCAGTTAATCCTTTGTCTGTTAAGAGTTTTACTTCATTAGTCCTTTTAGTAATTGCACTGTTAGTCCTTTTGTTAAATCTTAGTTAAGTTTTAATTAGTTTTAATATTTTTATTAATAATTAGGGTTTAGTTTTAATTAGTTTAATTAGACTTTAATTAAAAAAGTAAAAATTAGGGCTTTTGATTTTTATAGATTTCTACACTTTTTCTTTTTATAGTGTAATTTTTATAAAAATTTTAGGATTAATATTTTTATTATTTTTAAGTTTTTAATTAGTTTAAATCTTTAAAAAATCATATTTAAAAATCTAAAACGTCAAAAATAGTAATTCTTTTTTTTAAAATTTTCTTTTTACTCGTTTTATTTTATAAAAATATAATTTCAATAATTTTCATATTTTTTAATTTTTAGGATTTAATTAGATTACATTAGTTTTTAATTCATAATAAATTCAAAAATAATCAAAAAAAATGTTTTTCTTTTTCCTAAAATTTTCTTTTGTCCTATCTTAGGTTTAGAAATTTAGTTTACATTTTTAGGTGTTAAAATTAGTTTACTTGTTTATTTGTCGCATTTTAATTGTTTCCCGTATTAGTTTAATTGTTTAATAGTTTTTAACTGTCCATTTTAAATTGTTGCTTTAGATTATTAAATCATCCATTTGCTTATTCAAATCATAATCCAAACTTAAACGAGGATTCAATTTCACTAGTCGTTGGGATAAACGACCCGGTGATATATTTTGCCCGAATTAATAATACGAATTATATATTATAGTTTATAACATTTTGAGAAGTGAATTTTATCAAGGTGTAACTTGGTAATATTCTTAATTATCTTTTCAAGTATTATATTTTATATATATTTTAGTATATAAAAAACTGCACCTCAAGTTTTTGAGGGCGCCGTTGCCGGGACTATGTTTACGATTCCTATTTTTGTATCGCTTTATGTATTGTGGATTTGGTATTGAAGATCCTATCGACATAGAAAGTTTCATTCATGTATTATAATTCGAAAAAACCAAAAAATCAAAATATAAAAAGTACAAAATATTTTTTCCTTTTCTTTTTATATAAGTAAAAGAAAAAAAATCAGAAAATATAAAAAAATTGTCCTTTAAAAAAGTAAATTAATAAACCAAAAATTTTGGTAAAACCGATAACACCAACATATAATACCTTCCATTGAGGTATTATCATAAATAAGGTTCCGGTGAACAAATATTATAGATTAATTTTAGGTTTTTTGGGGGTATTTTTTCAAAAACTTGCCAATTGGTTCTCTACGAAGAACGGCTCCCCCGAAAAGCAATTTTTGAAGAGTTACCGTTGAAGTATTGATTATTTTGTAAGTTTCTTCCGTGTAACCGTTAAAATTCAATGTAACAGGAATATATATATATTATAAATAAATTATAAATATATATATATAATATATATAATAATATATATATATATATATATATATATATATATATATATATATGTTGTTTAAAAGAAATCGAAAAAACCAAAATAATCTTCTTTTTTCTTCGTTAAATTTCCCCAATTTTAATCCTGTTTTCCTTAACCCCACTATATTGTTTAATTCCTTATTGCATTCGTCTCATCATCATCGTTCAAAGCCTTTACGATAGTCAAAGATGTTTCGTGATTGTGGAAGATTGACACTAACGAATGTGTTGATAGAACTCTTAAGATAAGATTCCTTGTTTCCCGAACCCGACTCTTCTTCACCGCGTTATGCAAGAGTGTGAACCCCGGTTTGGGCCGAGTTGTCGTGGATTTGACATCTTTTTACGAAAGAAATTCGATGAAGATTTGCTTTTGCTTATTATGTAGAAAAATGGAATTTTCCAAGACTTTCAAGATACTTTCCGAATATCTACGACAATGGGTGAACCAACGTTGTTAAATGCTCTTAGCTTCGAGAGCCAATCTTGATAATCAAGACCCGTGTAAAGTTAATCGCAAGAACTTCCACATCTTGACCATATTTGTTGTTAATGACGTAGCGTGATCATTAAATAGGAATTTTCCTGTCGACAATGCATTGTGTAAAACATATGGTAAACATGGAGCTCATATCGGTTATAAATGTCCACCAAAAAGATCCATCAATTTCAAACTAAATCCGGAGCCATGGCAATCAAACCATAATGAAATTCCCACAAACTTTACCAAGTTAGATCGTCATGCTATTCATATAGTAACAAAAAAAATAAAACATGATAAAAAATTTAAAAAAAAGATAAAAAGATGGAATAAAAATTAAAAAAAAAAACAAGGTTTTAATACTAAATGTTTAAAACAATCAACTTGTATTAAAAATAAAAATAAAAAAAAAGAATATAAAAAAACCAATAAACCCTCCCAATCAATAAAATACAATCCCCCGCCCTCCTCCCCCCAAACCACCTACCCCGCCAGCATCCTCCCCCCGCCCCCCTCCCCCCCCGCCTACCACACCGCCCGCGCACCCCCTCCCCACCACCCCCTCCCCCCTCCCGCTCACCGCAACACATCACCACAACTCTTCTACTCCAAAAAACCACCCTCCTCCAACCCACCCCCCCACACCTTCAACTCCATCCCCCCTTCAAGACCACCTAACCCTCCTACCCCCCTCCTCCAAACACCCCCACACCCCCTCTCCCCACCCCCACTCCCCCCCTCCCACCCGATACCCCATCAAATACCCCCTAATACCCCGCCCCCTAACAACCCCCTTACACACACACCCCACACCCCTACCATAAACCCCCTCTCCACCCCAATAATCACCAAAATATACCCCCAATATAACAATACCCACCCCACCCCCACCCAATAAAGCGCCAAACAACAGTAGAGTAAGAGTAGGAAATAAAAAGCTCATAAAGGATTAGGCAATTTCCCCACCCTAATCCACGGAATGACAAAGAACATAGAGCCGAGAATACAATCAAAACAAAAATGATAATTAAATTTCCACAACATTTTCAGTGAATTACAAAAACCATAAACTTTGTTTGGCAAAATGCGGGGTACCACATGAAACTATACAATGCAACCAATGAAACAGATAACTTGATTTCGGCAAAATTCATGCTATATCCTAAATCTTTCCGGTTTTGACGCCCACAACCCCCGCCAGACTCCCTGATCATCACGGAATACTACAAGTCCTTAATAAAATGGAAGAAAAATTTGAAGAAATAATAAGAGATCGAAGAAAGGAAACAGAGGATATGAGTATTGAGGAAATGATGCATGAACAGCAATTGGTCGATAGAAAGATTAAGGAAATAATAAATGATTTGGGTTATAAAAGATTTCGCGGCGAGGAGATTGATGAGGAATACGAGAAAGATTGTGAGATTAGAATTTGAACAAACATAAGCAAGATTTTTATATATCATGGGGAAGCGAAGATTCAAAAAAAGGAAAAGCTTACGAAGATGAAAATATGCTGCTGTGGCCTTCGTTACACTGTTCTTCTGTTACTTGTGATGACGAGGATGATATAAACCTTTAGCAATCACAACCGACTTACCGATCGGAGAACCCGATAATTCACTAAATATGGGGGATGAGCATCTCGACACTATTCTAGCAACGGAATCGGACGAAGTAATAAAGTATAGTGTTGAGAACCTTGTCCCAATCCCAAGTGAGTTTGAGGGAATTTCCGACGATACGTGTGATGTGCCTACAAAGGATATGTGTGTTAATATTGGAGTCTGAACTTTTGGATCCTATAGGTTAAACCGTGATACTCAATGTTTATTCTTCTAAGATTGACCCTATTTTCGAGGAGTTCGCCGGTGAACTTACTCAAATTGCTCCAATTCCACCGGGAATTGTTGAAGCCAATCCAGATGATGATACTTCGAGTGATGACGATGATTTTGAAAACGTCGAGTACGTTAGCTTAGAGGAGGTAAAACAAGAAGAGAAAGAGTTTGATTTAGAAGACATTCTTCAAATCCAAGACGTTATTCTTCATGAGAAATTATTAAACGTACATCATCTTATTTCTAAAATCGAATCTTTGAAAGATAACCCTACTCCGGATCATATGCTCGAGTCTCCTTATCCATTTCCTATTCCCATCATGGATAGGTGGAGTTGAGTTACCATATTCCTTTCCTCATTTGGAAAATTATTTACCCGAATTTGAGTCTTTTAGCGATCATACGGAAGAGACGAGAAGTGGCAGTACCACTACTCATGCTAATTACTCTCTTCCCGAATATGAGTCATTTCATTTTGATAATCCGTCATTGCCTCGACCTCCTCTAGAACCTCCAGATGTTTGTCTGGATATGCTTTATAATGATGAATCTTTTGAACCAGAAGAAGGTGAAAATATAGTTGTTTCAAATGTTGAAGAGGACGATTCCTTCACATTTACCATCCGTACATTTCTACCATTTCTCACTTATTCCGAGGTTTCTCCTTTATCTTGCTCCACCGGGAGTGAAGATCTCATTTTTGATCCCGGCATCATCACATTTCTTAAAGCTATTGGCCTTTTTATGGAAGTTTCTTTCTTCCATATTCGCTCTCCCTAAGGACAACTAAATTCAAAGAACGAGTCGCAGTCTTGGAGACACGGTTACCCAAAAACAAGTGCGCGCTTCGGGGGAGTTCACCCTAAGCCTTTACCTATCGTATTTTCTTTCTATTTTCTATTATCTTAATGTGTTTGTGTTTGAGAGAGGCTTGCGCTCTTTACGATTTCTCGATGTTTGTTGCTTATTTATTGTGATTTTTGTAGGATCGACCCAACAAATTCTTTGAAGCCTCTCGTGTCCGGTTGATTTATCCCGTTCTACTCGAGCTTCTCATCCTTTGTGTGAAATTAGTGTGGGGAAGCTCCGATATCCTTTCATCATTATCGATTCACGTTTATCTTTGCATACTTCATAAACGGCTTAGATTTACGTAGAAACCCGACTTTAAACATTGAGGACAATGTTTCGTTTTAGTTTGGGGAAGGGAATCTATCGATATGATGTTGCTTGCTTTAATGTTTTATCTCGAACGTAGAACCTGTATTTCCTGACAAAAAATAGGCAAAAATTTTTAAAATTTTCAGTAAATATTTCTAAAAAAATATTAATAATAATTCGGAATATAAATAAAGATGTTATGACCACAAATGGGTAGGTTTTTCCGTTGGTAAGAATAAAAGTAAATTTTTGACCCGATCGTACGTATGAGAGTGATTCCAGCTTTCCTCCCTAACAATTAATGATATAGTTTGTGCTAGTCTCACGTAGCTTTAAACATGCTAGACTTGAATCATTAGTAAATGAAGACTTGTGCTAATCTCAAGTAGATTTTAAATATGCCGAGTTGGATTTTATATGGCTAAGTGTTCGCGAATTTCTTTCTTCTTAGAAATTTTTAAATTGCGAAGATATTAAGAATAATGATAGTGTTTATTTATACGTAACATGACATTAAACGTAAAAGGTTTGGTTTTCTTTCAAGCTACATTAAGTATTAAATGTGGCTTTTTCTCCTCCCATTACTTGTTTCACCTTTATATATAAATATTGTTAATAAATAAGAGTTTGTATGGTTTTTTGTTAATAATTAGCTAATAGAAAGTTATTCTTTAGGTCCTTTGTAATTAGGATGAGTACACATCAGGATACATATTTGGCATATTATTGTATCACATTAGCAAATATTTTTCTTATTCTTTAAAGAGCCATAGGGTATAGTTGGATAATGAAATTCAATAATAATCCGAGACTGATAAAAGTATACTGTATCTTGCCCCGCTCCACAACAAATGTTGCCATACAACAGGAGCTTCTAAAGGGTCCGAGAGGAAGTTACCGAAGTCGAAATATAAAGTATGCTACATCTGTCGGAGCGTGCCGATGTTGTAGCCTACTAAAAGACTAAGGTATAATAATGTTTTTGCTTAATTTTGTCTTACTTTGTGCCTAAAGAGCCTAAGGGTAATATTGTGCAAATGAGATGGTCCATTCATGTACTTAAAGAGCCTCGAGTATATGACATGAATGGGTGTCCTTGCTTAAGTAGCCTAATAAAGCCCAAAATTTTGGTTGTCCTCTATGTGGACTTTAATCTTGATAACACTTGATCTTTTGAAAAGGGAAGGAGCTAATTATATGCGTTTTAAACTGTTACGCTTTATTTTTTAGAATTAATAAGTAGCGAAACAAGTCTTAAAGAGCCTTCGGGTATATGATTAAAGTAAGATCTTGAATACAAAAGTAAGGAATTGTGGGAGGAAAAGTAGTACACAATTTGTATTTATGAGTAGTGTGTAGTATCATGACTTGTAATTAGCATGATCTGATTTTTGAAGCTTAGCATTGAAAAATGAAAAGACCTGGGATATGCAGTTATCTTTATAGACACTTATAATTGTGCTTTTTGTTCTATGATCCTAAAAGTTACCAATGAGGTAATGAAAACAATACATTATGTCGACACAAATAAGTTGTAGTTAGGTAGTTAGGTATCAAGAAAAAAATCATAAAAAGAGAAAAAAATCTTTGAAAATGGGAAGTCGGGTGTTTTATAACTTGTGATCTCTTAACTCTCTCAACAAAAATCTTTGCTACTTTTCAAAGGTTTAGTTTGGGGAAATTTCGAGGTATTTGGTTATAAGGCATGTGATATTGCGTGAGGACACACAATCGTTTAGTTTGGGGAATTTTGATAAGTGTAAAATACACATATCCATTTATGCTTAAAATAGCCCAAATAAACCCAAAACAGACCAAAAATGGCAAAAATATGTTTGTATTTGTGTTTTGTGTATGCAGGTACGGATACATTAAAAATTACAAGAAAACAGTCAAAAACAAGCAAGCACGCACACGGGAATCAGAAAAGTACAAAAAGAAGCCAAAGATTCAAAGCCGAAGCCAGAAACGTCAAACCCTCAGTCAAACATGGTCAACCAAAGTCAACAAGACCCAAAATATTCCACTCAAGCCCCTCAACTTTCAGAAACATTCATAAATAGTCCTTAAACCCAAATGGGCCTTGCCCGGATCCTTAGGCCCAAAACCTTAGCCCATTTCCTTTTATAACAACCACAAGGACCAAACTTGCAAATTCCCAAAACCTTTTATAACTAGAAAATGGGAGAAAGAACACAAGGGCCAAATGTGCTAATATTTCAAAGTATAACAGTTTTAACTGTCAAAAAGAGGCGCGAAACCCGTTTACTATTCACCCATCGTCCCACTTTCACTCCCATGGTAAAACAAAGGGCAAATAAGAATTGATGGGCAATGAAGTCAATTCAAGTGATCATTTACAAGATGGCAAGGTCATTAAGGTCTTATCAAGGCATTCATTAGCTCAAGCTCAAGACAAAGCCACGTCAATCATGGAGAAAGCACAAATTTATGTGGGTTTTACACAAAATCACTCACAAAGAAGCACAAAGCTGTCACATCCAAGGAATGACAGCTTGGCAATCCGAATGTACACAATTGATCAAACTGGCTTATGATTTAATCTCCATGATTGAATCATCCAACGGGCTTGATTAAGAGGAGCGTGGGCAAGGCAAGAGGGTCTGTAAGCTTATCCAAACACCTATAAATAGGCCTCACTTCTCACACACACACCATCTAGTTTTTTTAGTCGTTTTTAAGTCTAGCTTAATTTAGAATTTTTCTTAAATGTAATTTACCTTAAATGATTTGTAATCTTCTTTTTAAGTAATGTAATCAGTTTCTTTAATTAATGAAATTCAGTTTAAAAAGTAATTAAAATATCGTCATATTTAAGCTCATCATATTAAGTCATAAGCTCCTCTTAAGCAATCTGTCAATTTAGGCCTTAATAAGCTCTAATAAGTCTATAAGCTTATTTTGGAGCTTAATTAAAATCCTACCTAAATCTTAAAATTAGCTCTTAATCTAATTACCTTTGCAATTTGGACTTTTGAATATGGATGGGGAGTTAAAAATGGAGGAACTCCCAAGGACCATTACCCTAGCTTATTCATAAGCTAGGGAGCCAGTAGATAAGCTCTAAGAGCCTCTTAGCTTCTGTTAAGCTGAAGCTCAAGGTAAGTTTTCTTTTATGTTACTTGATTTTAAATTCTAGCTTAAATACTTGTTATATTAATAGAATCGCTTAGTTGCTTAAAAATTAGTTGCTTAATTGTGCTTATTTCACTTTACTAGTACTTAATAGCTATATTTCCCTCATCTGTTATTTGCTTAAATAGATATAGATCATGTAGTTCTATTTCGTGGTCATAAAAGTCCATATAAAATCCAAAAATAGTAGAAAATAGCTTAAATTTAGATTACTGCTTATTTTGTTTTTATTATAATTCCTTGCTTATTTTAGGGATAACATATAAACTTATGCATCATGCTGTCTTAAGCTTTTGATACTTAGATTATGATTTCATAAGCCTAAATTGAATCTATCATTTTTTTAAGGAGTGTTTGGTTTAGAGTAGTTTGACCTTTTATAGTCAAAGTTTCTTGGTGATTTTGCTTTGGTCAGTTTTCATATCATATTTGATTAGGAATTAATCAAGTTTGTAGGTTTAGTTTGAGCATAATTTCATTTTGAGCCTTGTTATGATTGCCTGTGCACCAGGGCAATTTCTCTTTGATTTTCACTAGTACAAAATTTAATCAAAGCCCTTAAGACTTGGATTTTGCTTGCAATGTGTTTATACACACTATTTGAGTGTGTTTAAGGTAATGGTAATCACTAGGTTAGCCTGCACTCTTTTGTATTTAGGTACTAGCCAAATTGCACCATCAGTACTAACAAAAGTTAGTACTGCAGATGTTTAAGCCCTAATTTAAGCCATCAATTTTAGGATTTAATAGTTTATCTTTTAGCATTTTATAGTTTAGTTATAGTTTAATATAGATTAAGTCTTAAATTTTATTTCATAGCTTATTTTCCTTACTTATTTTTGCTGTCAAAAGTCCTTCAAAAAGTTAAAAGCCAAAACATACTAGTAAATTTTAGATTATTAATTTGTTAATTTAGCTATGATTTCTAGATTCTACAGCTTATATAAATAGATTATAAGTAGTTTAAAATAAGTCCTTAAAGTTTTAGGAGTCCTACGTTTAGCTTTCTTAAGTTTTTAGCTTATTTGGTTTTTGTGCAAAATGCCTTATTTTCTTCTGATTTGCCTTGTTTCCCTCCTCATTTTCATATCTAAAGAGTAACTTTAAGCTCTATTATCTTTCATTTTTAGGTTAAGCACATCATAAGCTCATTAGAACTTCTTTCCTTTTACATTTTGAACTAATTTTGAGTTTTTTATAGCTTATTTTCTAAAAACAAGGGTTAAGTACCACTTTCTGAGGTCAGTTGATAAAATAAGCACTAAGAGCTTATATTTGTGGCTTTTAAATAAGTCCTTTCATTAAAGGTTGTTCTCCTTAAGCAGTTCCACCACAACTTCTCTCTTTTAAGTTCTTTCCTAAAAAGCACTTTAGGTTATCAACTTATTTTAAGGCTAGTTGCTTTAGTTTGTAGTCGGGTTTAGTCCTTAGGACTATTTTTGTAATTCTTAAATTTCTTTGTTAATTTCATTATAATCCTTTGTCTGTTAAGAGTTTTTACTTTCATTAGTCCTTTTAGTCATTGCACTGTTAGTCCTTGTGTTAAATCTTAGTTAAGTTTTAATTAGTTTAAATATTTTAATTAATAATTTAGGGTTTATTTTTAATTAGTTTAATTAGACTTTAATTAAAAAGTAAAAATTAGGGCTTTTAATTTTTATAGATTTCTGCACTTTTTCTTTTTATAGTGTAATTTTTATAAAAATTTTAGGATTAATATTTTTATTATTTTTATTATTTTTATAGTTTTTAATTAGTTTATAATCATTAAAAAATCATATTTAAAAATCTAAAAATTCAAAAATTGTAAATTCTTTTTTTTTTAAATTTTTCGTTTTTAACCCTATCGTTTTATTTTAAAAAATACAATTTCAATAATTTATCATATTTTTTTTAATTTTTAGAATTTAAATATATTACATTAGTTTTTATTTCATAATAAATATCAAAATAATCAAAAAAAATGTTTTTCTTTTTCCTAAAATTTTCTTTGTCCTATCTTAGGTTTAGAAATTTAGTTTACATTTTTAGGTGTTAAAATTAGTTTTACTTTGTTTATGTTTTCCTCATTATTAATTATATCCCGTATTAGTTTAATTGAGTTTAATTATATTTTTTAACTGTCCATTTTAAATTGTTGCTTTAGATAATCAAGATCATCCATTGCTATATTCCAATCATAATCCGAACTAAACGAGGATCAATTTCACTAGTCCCGTTGGGATAAACGACCCTGGAGATTCATATTTGCCCGGTTATAATATACGTATTATAAATGATATTATACTATATATTTTAAAGAGAGAATTTTATATCAGAGGGTAACTTGTAATCTTTCTTAATTACTCTTTTAAAGTAATAATATTTAAATAAAATTAGGTATATATAAAAACTGCACATCAATGGTCCACCGAGACTTAATCTTCAAATGCCGGCTCCTGATCTCCGGACGATGGAGGAGCTGTGCCAGCCGATAATGAATGGACAGGGTGGACCGATCGCTCCCGTGAACATTCAAGCTACTGACTTCGGACTAAAGAATCATATGATTCAACAAGTTCAAAACATTTACCAGTTTCACGGACTGCCGGGTGATGATGCAAATAAACATTTTGACAAGTTCTTGACTATCACCCAGAGTATGAAGCAGAACGAGGTCTTCGATGGTGCCCTTCGCTTATACCTCTTTCCTTATTCTTTGGCACATCATGCCACCGCGTGGTTTGATCGTCTTCCAAAGAATTCTATCCATATTTTCCAGGAGATGGCTATGAAATTTCTTTCTAAATACTTTCCTCCTTCTATGGTGATGAAACTAAGGAATGATATCGGTAACTTTCGACAACTTCTGGATGAATCTTTATTCCTATGTTATCATTTATGACTTTATGCCTTTATTATGCTTTGATATGACACCATGATTATGACGTTTCGGCCTCCTTTCCGGAGTGGGTCGTTACATAACCTTAAGACACCGTGACATGATCAACGCTGCAGCTGGGGGGACCTTTATGAAAAGGAGACACGAAGAGTTTTATGATCTTTTGAGAATATGACCGCCCACCACAATGACTAGGATACCTCAGCTCTTAGGGGTGAGTCATCTAGTTCTACATCTTCTTCTTTCGAGATAGCAGCTCTTGCTTAGCAGATGATCGAAATGAGGAAAGATATGATACAGATGTTCCGTTCTAATCAACAAGTTAATTTTGTGACTCCTAGCTGTGAGACTTGTGGTGGTCCACATTCTTATTATGATTGTCAATCCGCCGGTGGCTACACTCAGGACGTTTATGCTACTACGAGGAACTATAATCCAGATGGTCATGCTTACCAACCTCAAAGAGACCGTAATCTGCTTAGCTATCGTTCTAATAATTTTCTTGGACCACCCGGTTTCAATCCACCAAATAATCAAAATTAGGGTAATAATCAGAATTTCCAAAACCAAAACAGATTTAATCAGAATCAGGGGTATAATCATAGAGGTTGGAATTTTAACCAGGGTAATAATTACAATCAAAATCAGAGATATAATCAAAACCATGGTCAGAACTTCAATCAAGCTCAGCCGAATGTTCCATCTTTGGAAGAAATGCTGCTACAACATATGAGATCGACTGAAGCTAAAATGCAACAAATGCAAACTTACAATACTCAGCAAATACAACCTTTGCAAACCCAAAATACCAAAATGGCAAATCTGATGGGTCAAGTGCAAAAGGCTCTCTAGGAGAGACCTCAGGGTGCGTTGCCTAGCAACACAATACCTAACCCTCGAGAGGAGCTCAAAGCAATTACCACACAGAGTGGTATTGTTTTAGCTGAACCCTCAGTTCTACTTCCTCCTCTTTCTTCTTCTACTAAGGAGGTGGAATGAGACTCGGAGATGATAACGGACCAGGTACTTCCCGAAAGTACCACAAGAGTCCCACCTCTAGTTGTTCAGACGTCTTTATCTTCTAGATCTTCTGAGATACCTCTTCCTACTTCTTCTTCTTCTGAGATTCCTAAGCGGAACCCGCATCAACCTCAAATTCCATATCCTTCAAGGTTGAATAAGGAGAAGCTTCAAGACAAGTCTGATATTCAAGTCCATAAATTCTTTCAAATGTTCAAGAAACTTCACTTTAATATCAGTCTTGCCGAAGCTTTAGCTCTTATGCCTAAGTACCATAAAATGTTAAAAGATCTCCTTTCCGATAAGGAGAAACTATTAGGATTGGCAAATACTTCTCTGACTAAGAATTGCTCAGCGATCCTCCTCAAGAAGCTTCCCGAGAAACTTGGAGATCCTGGGAAATTTCTCATTCTATGTGACATTCCTGAGCTTGAGAAATGCATGGCACTAGCCGACTTAGGTGCCAGTATTAACCTCATGCCACTCTTTGTATGGACAAAATTGATACTTCCTGAACTTGTACCTACTCGTATGACCCTCGAACTAGCTAACCGTTCTATTGATTATCCAACCGGTATAGCCGAGGATGTATTCGTACAATTAGGTAAGTTCACATTCCCTGCCGACTTTGTAGTCGTCGACTATGATGTTGATTCTCGTGTTCCCTTTATTTTAGGGAGACCCTTCTTGAGGACGGCGTGTGCTCTAGTCGACGTCTACGGAGAAGAGCTTATTCTGAGAGACGGTGATGAAAAATCAATCTTTCATGCTGATAGTACTTCGAAACATCCTCATAAGCATGGAAATGAGTCAATTAATATGATTAATTTCATTGACATCTCATGCGAGGATAATTTTTAAGAAGTTACAAGCTCTAAATAGGAAGGACCACGAGCTAGGGATTCGAGATATACAAGCTTTGAAGCTAAGGATTATACACTTAAGGTGTAAAACAACACGGTTTGCTTCGCAATCCACAACCAAGAGTCTAGGACTATTGTAAGTCGAACTAAGCTTATATTTATCTACATTCTAGTTGTTTATTCATGTCTAGTTGAAAAGAGTCACGTTAACTTGTGTGTAACAAAGTTAACGTGAGCATGAACATGCATGGTTCGACCCATGCATGGTTCACGCACGTACATTATACGTACATTTGACCTTGTGTGGTGCAAGCATTTACAACGTGTATAAAACATGTTAAGTTGTCGAGTTAAGCCTTAACGTATCATTTAAAATGCAAGGAAAGTAACTCATATGAAAATCACTTGATATATTCGAAATATATAAAAACCTATACGTAAACATTTGCTAAAAACGTAACAACTTGGCTTGGGAACGCATACATTAGCTCATAGGATAGATGCATGTGATTGATCGTGGTTGATAAATCCAAGCGAGTGCTTAACGAAAGGATTAGAACCCTAGATACAAACTAGTAAACCAAAGGACCATTTTCGGGTCACTTTGGGCTTGACAGCCCACCATGGGAGCCCAACAGGCCTATCAAACCTCGAAGGAAATGCCTATGGCTTATTTAATAAGCTCCACGAGCTTATTAAGGGCTAAACATACATTATTGGTCTCCTCATGGACCCTACTATAGTTAGAAAACCTAGGCCAGAAACCTCATAAATAGGGCTCGTTAGCCCATTATTAACGAGTCCAACGACAAGCCAATAAGGCTCACGATAATTCTTAAACTGCTTATTGGTTAACTTATAAAAGTTTTGATAGGCCTTAATAGACCTAGGAATAACTAATGGACCTTAATGGACCAAGCCAAAACGTTTGAACACTATTCGGGTTCTTATTAGGCTTAAAAAGCCCAATAATGAACTTATTTGCTTATTGGATAAGCCACGCAGTAAGGTCAGCTTAATCAGACCCAAGATAAGCTTAACAAGTCTAGAAAATAAGTTGTATAATAAAGGAAACCTTTTTACAAACTTTCGGGTTGAGTTATTGGGCTAACGAGCCCAATAAGCTCGAATAAGCTCAAATAAGCTCACCCGAGCTTATTTTTCAGCTTATCAATTTTTGATAAACTTAAGGAGGGCT
The DNA here is from genome assembly GCA_026074375.1 of Tanacetum coccineum. Classification (NCBI taxonomy): domain Eukaryota; kingdom Viridiplantae; phylum Streptophyta; class Magnoliopsida; order Asterales; family Asteraceae; genus Tanacetum; species Tanacetum coccineum. Next base: position 8,925 of record BQNB010033787.1, on the reverse strand, counting down.
TATGTACTTTTGAAATTTCCTTTGGACCTTTAAATAGCTTATTGGACCTTAACGGGCCCATAAGGGCTGCGATTAAGCCATCCAATAAGCAAAAGAGCCTTATCCCGACTTATTTAATAAGAAGTTTTCAGCTTCTATGACTTACTTAAAAGTAATAAAACTAATGCCCACTTGTAGAACTTAATCGGGCTTAAAATGTGATGTTTACAAGTTAAGGGACTAAATGTGTAAACTTTGAAACTTGAGGGTTCAATTTTGTCAACTCACTATTTTTGTAAGTTGAGGGACTGTTTTTGTCATTTCAGAAACTTTAGGGACTATTGGAACATATAAGGACCTAAAGTGTAATTTTGTAAAGTTAAAGGACCAAATGTGTACAAGTGGAAACTTAAGGGTTTAAAAATGTAAAGTAAGTATAAATTAGTTTATAAACCTATGGGCCCTGTATGTAATTATGAAAACCCAAGGGTTATTTTTTTAATCAATAAAACAAAAAGTGAATGAAAATAAACACTTGACATATTGGACGAATGATATTCGGATAGTATACCGGTTAACCTACGACTTAATAAATAGGAATATTTATTAGTAACGTTTATACGTATACAAGGTCATGTAAAATCGTATACCTTCCCAAGAGCCATCAAGAAATTACAAATACGATAAACCGTTTGCACCAGCACACAAGTGAAAACAGTATATAGAACTAAAATTTATTTTATTTTATACATTAGTTCTTTCGCCTAAACTGTAAACTAAGAATGTCCGATTTACTTAGTATTTAATTGACGATGTGATCCCTTCTACTTGGATATATTTACTTTTATTTTAAGAGACTATTCACTAAGGTGAGTCATTAGACCCATGTTTTTTACAATATTTAAATATTTACATTGTTGGGGTGAGAACATGCTTTGTTTACAAAATTGGAACGCAACGTACATTTATATACTATGATTTTACGAGTTTGCCTAAGTAGCGATACCCACTGAGCCCCCTTAACATGAACTATTAAAAGATCTAATTGGGATTGACGTCCCCTGTTTGGTGAGTAAGCGCACCACTGTTGCCGGTCGTGCCGGATACCAAACGTATACCATGTCCCGACATGGGATGTTTGGCGGGTTTAGAACATCATTCGTCAGGGCATTTTATGTGCAATCTATTTGCATCCATATATGTCGAGGCTTCGAGGTCAATGAGCATAGGAAACGCGTAATTACTTTTTATGATGTTTGCATCCGTTGCTTAATCATAAACACTTGGAAATCTTGAGTCCTACAATTGATTTACATAAACCTATGAATTTCACAACTTTATGTTGACTGTATTTAAGCATTTTTTCTTGAGGTAATAAGGCACGAGGTGCCAAGATACATTGGGGGATTACTCTTTGGAAGAGTCAGTACTAAAGATTTAGGATGTATTACATTTTGGGATATTTGTTGTAAACCAAAATCTTTACTTTTTGTTGTCAAAAACGATTTGAAGCGATGAGCTTATGTAATGAACAAGTATTTTTTAAATCCAATGTATCATTTTAATCATCACCGTTTTAGTGGTCGTTCTTTTATCTTGTGGCTATTGATCTAAGAAGTAACGCCCTCACGCGAAGAAAAATTAAAGGATATTCAACATTTCCCCTTGACCCAGATTTGGGTGAGTAACCGCTTAAGTACATCCGGATCCACGAAAACTCGACCCAGGTACCGCCCGCTAAAATAGTCATGGACACAACCCATATTAATACAAACGCAGTATTTTATCACAAGTGGGAAATTTGCACTAGACCATACATGCAATTACTGATTTGCAACTAGCACAGTATATGCTTACAAGATAACACACTATTTAGCATAGTAGGTTACTAGTGCTTACATGAATTGCATAAGCGTCTAAAATTATACTACTTATATAACTATCAATGACTCTTATCAATAACGCTAATAGACATAATAATACGGATCTCTTCATATAAGTAATACTTATAAAAGTTATTTATGCTTTTGCAGCAAGTCAGTCCCTTTCTTGCTTCATCTAACAGTTACCTACACTTCTGTTTACATCGATTCTGAGCCAGGCAGAGTCTTCTGGGGAGCCAATGATGAGGAGGTATCTGAGTGAGGCATTCTACGGGTCATCGTATTAGATACCGATGACTCCCTATGCTGCCAGTAGCCCCACCATAACCGATTACATACCATCCCATAGGACCACAGACCACCTAACAGTAACCCACAAGACGAGGAGGAACGTGAGCCTATGTTTCATACCACATGATCCTGACACGAGCCAGAAGCCTAGATACCAGAGTATATACCGTTGGAGGATGAGCATGAGCTTCCGGTTGAGGAGCAGCCATTACCTCCTATTGATTTACCTATGCTGAGTCACCCGGGTATGTTACCGAGTCGGATCCCGAAGAGGATCCAGAGGAGTATGAGGATGATGAGACAGAGGATGGTTCGGTTGACTATCCTATGGACAGGGGAGATGATGGAGATGACGATGACGGCAATTCATCTGGGGATGACGTCAATGATGAGGATGAGGATGACGAGGACGAGGAGGAAGAGGAGGAGGAGGAGTACTTAGCTCTGGCCGACTCTGCTGTTGTTGTACCAACTGATGAGCCTGTTTCCCCACCTGAGGGAACAGAGCCTGTTATACCACCACCTTCCACTGACATTACTATTAGTGCTAGGATTACCGTCCGGCCTCAGGCTTCCATATCCCTTCCACCAGGGGCAGAGGTTGAGAGACTTCTAGCCATGACTACTCCATTACCATCACCACCTATCTCACTATCACCACCCTCTGCAGGAGAGCGCCTTGCTAGGTACACGGCCCCACCTGCACATTCATCACCACCACCTGTGCCATCACCATTACTACCATCATCTGGGTGTCCAACCTAAATCCAGACACTCAGGATATCATTCACTCAAGCCCTTATTGATGCAGTTACTGCCGCATTACCATCACCTCCACTACCTCCACTACCACCACTACCACCATCTCTATACATACCACCACCTGTTGACCGTAGGGATGATATTCCCGAGTCCGAGTAGCCACCTCGCAAGAGGTTGTGTTTGTCCACTCTAGGCTCCAGATATGAGATCAGGGAGAGTTCTACTGCCAGACCTACCAGAGATCGAGGGGTAGGTTATGGGTTTGTCAGCACCGTAGATACTAAAGCGAGACGGTAGGGGATTAGTGAGGTTGGGTATGGTATTAGGGATACTTGGGTAGATCCGGCAGAGGCAGTTCCTGAGATAGCACCTATGACCGTGGGAGATGTCAATACTAGGGTTACAGAGCTTGCTGAGCTCCATGAGCATGATACGCATGACTTGTATGCTTTACTAGAGGATGCTCAGGATAGTAGGTCTCGTATATCATAGCGAGTCGATATGGATTCGCAGCGGGTCGATTTACTTATAGGGGATAGGATGACTCTCCAGGAGACAGTGTGGATGGTGGATGAGGAGGCTTATGCTTCCCGAGAGGCTTGGGCTCACTCGATAGGATTGAGTCAGGTGACCCATCAGGAGCTTTAGACCCACCGTGATCATGTGTATGCATACGAGACCCATATCCAGGCACATCAGACACAGCTACAGCTGCAAGGTACTCTTATTCAGACACAACATTAGGTACACGAGATTCGCTTTCAAATGCAGCATGCTGAGATAGCAGCGCTTCAAGAGACTGACCGTAGGCGTCAAGCACAAATGGTAGAGACCCTTTGTGTAATGAGAGACATAAGGCGAAAGATGGGTGACATGCAGGCCAAGTTGTTAGCACTGCGAGAGCAGCGGAGGAGAGCTAGGCAGCCAGCACTAGATGCTAGGATTCCAGATCATCAGGATGATTCGGGAGATGCTGACAGTCACGTCTAGTGATTTATGTTATTTTATCTTGCTAGGTCATTGTACAGGCATGTTAAGTATTAAGGGTTTACCCGCTAGCATAGCCTTAGATCTTTTGTATTGTATTTTTGTGTACCAACAACTATTTTACGTAAAATTTTCCTAGTTATAAATAAAATAGATGTGTTTATGTTATGTATCTCTCTTGTGTTGTTGTCTCATCTATACATTATTATATTCTATCATGATTATAACATCACGTTTTGTCTTTTGTGATCTAGACAAATCATGGAACCTACGACCAAACAAGGACAGAATACCCCTACTGACAACACCAACCCAAACAACATGACTCCAGAATCCATCCAAGCTATGATTGATCAAGCTCTTCAACGAAACTCCACCAATGGAGACGCAAGCCACAGTTCGCACGGGGATGACCGAAGGAATGTGAAAACTGCATGCTCTTGTTACTACGCTGATTTCATGAAATGTCAACCTTTGAACTTCAAAGGAACTGAAGGTGTGGTCGGTTTAACTCGGTGGATTGAAAAGATGGAGTCAATTTTCAATATCAGTGGTTGTGCGATTGAGACTCAGGTAAAGTTTGCAACATGCACTCTGTTAGGTGCTGCTTTGACTTGGTGGAACGGTCAGATAAGAACCTTAGGTCCCGAGGCATATGCAATGACTTGGGAAGGACTCAAGAAGAAAATGACGGACAAGTATTGTCCAATGGGTGAGATCCAGAAACTAGAAATTGAGTTGTAGAACCTAAAGGTCAAAAGGAACGATGTTCCAGCATACACTGAACGTTTCTAAGAGCTAACCCTAATATGTACCAAGTTTTGTGCTAATGAAACTGAGAAGATCAACAAGTACATCCGTGGACTTCCTGATAACATCTATGGGAATGTGAAGTCTTCCAAGCCCAAGACGTTGGATGAGACGATTGAGTTGGCCAACGACTTGATGGATCAAAAACTCCGTACCTATGCGAAAAAATCTGATAACAAGAGGAAGGCGGATTATTCATCCAGAAACAACCATGGACACCAACAACAACCCTTCAAGAAGCAGAATGTAGCCAAGGTCTACAATATGGGGACTGGTGAGAAGAAACCCTATGGGGAAAACTTGCCTAAGTGCACCAAGTGCCATTTTCACCACAATGGCCCGTGCACCCAGAAGTGCCACAAGTGCAACAAGGTAGGGCACTTTGCCCGCGATTGCAGGAGTACTGGCAACACAAATGTTGCTAATACTCAGAAGGGCAATGGGGCAGCTCCCAAAGGGAATGGTTGTTTTGAGTGTGGAGCACCAGGGCATTTCAAGAGAGATTGTCCTAAGATGAAGAATAAGGATGAAGGGAATGGGAATGCACAAGGCTGGGTGTATGTAGTTGGGAATGCAGAGAAGAGAGGGAATGCATCAGGAAACCCGGACTCCAATGTCGTCATGAGTACGTTCCTCTAAAACAACCACTATGCATCTATCTTATTCGACACTGGTGCCGATAGAAGCTTTATATCCACTGCATTTAGTTCCCTGATTAACATCGCCCCAACTCCATTAGAAAATAGTTATGATGTCGAATTAGCTGATGGGAAAATAGTCGGGATAGACACTATTATACGAGGTTGTACTTTAAATTTCTTAGACCATCCGTTCAACATAGATCTAATGCCCGTAGAACTGGGTAGTTTTGACGTCATTATCGGTATGGACTGGTTAAGAAGATGTCACGCCGTGATTGTGTGCGATGAGAAACTTGTTTAAGTTCTCTATGGGAATGAAACTTTGACTTTTCGTGGCAACAAAAGTAGCAACGGGAGAGAATCTCGGTTGACAGTTATCTCATGTTCAAAAGCTCAAGAGTACATGGCGAAGGGATGCCAGGTCTTTTTGGCGCAGATATCCGCCAAGAAAGAGGAGGACAAGTCGGAAGGAAAACAAATTAAGGACGTACCAATCGTCCGAGACTTTCCTGAAGTGTTTCCCGAGGACTTGCCGGGTCTTCCTCTGGCTCGACCAGTTAAATTCCAAATCGACTTAGTTCCAGGAGCCGCACCCGTAGCTCGAGCACCATATCGATTGGCTCCATCTGAAATGAAGGAATTATCAGAACAACTACAAGAGCTTTTTGACAAAGGATTCATAAGGCCTAGTTCCTCACCTTGGGGAGCCCCGGTCTTGTTCGTCAAAAAGAAGGACGGGTCATTCAGGATGTGCATTGACTACCAGGAGTTAAATAAGCTGACAGTGAAGAATCGTTATCCACTCCCGAGGATCGACGATCTATTTGATCAACTCCAAGGATCCAGTATTTATTCGAAGATAGATCTGAGATCGGGATATCACCAGCTTAGAGTACAAGAGCAAGACATTCCAAAGACGGCATTCTGAACTCGGTATGGTCATTACGAGTTCCAAGTTATGCCATTCGGGCTAACAAACGCACCTGCGGTATTCATGGACCTCATGAACCGAGTATGCAAGCCTTACTTGGATAAGTTCGTAATTGTCTTCATCGATGACATACTTATTTATTCAAAGGACAAGAAAGAGCATGAAGAACATCTTAAGGCAATTTTGGAATTGCTTAAGAAGGAGAAGTTGTATGCCAAGTTTTCAAAATGTGAATTTTGGATTCCGAAGGTACAATTTCTCGGGCATGTCATTGATAGCAGAGGATACATGTGGATCCAGCCAAGATAGAATCTATCAAGGATTGGGCGTCTCCTAAGACACCGACGGAGATCCGCCAATTTTTAGGTCTTGCTGGTTACTATTGGAGATTCATCGAGGGATTTTTGAAGATTTCTAAATCAATGACGAAGCTCACACAGAAAGGAATCAAGTTTGACTAGGGTGAAAAGGAAGAAAATGCTTTTTAGTTAATAAAACAGAAGTTGTGCAATGCTCCAAATCTGGCTTTGCCTGAAGGAAGCAAAGATTTTATGGTCTACTGTGATGCTTCACACAAAGGTCTAGGTGCTGTATTGATGCAGAGAGAGAAGGTGATTGTCTATGCTTCTCGACAACTAAAAGTTCACGAGAAGAACTACACCACTCATGATTTAGAACTTGAATCGGTGATATTTGCTCTAAAGATATGGAGACATTACCTATATGGAACCAAATGTACCGTGTTCACCGACCATACAAGTCTACAACACATTCTTGATCAAAAGGAGCTTAACATGAGGCAACGCCGTTGGCTAGAATTGCTAAGTGATTACGATTGTGACATTCGTTATTATCCAGGGAAGGAAAACGTAGTGGCTGATGCATTGAGCCGTAAGGAACGGATTGAGCCATTGCGGGTTCGAGCCTTAGTCATGACTATTGGCTTGGATCTTCCCAAACGAATATTAGAAGCTCAGATCGAAGCCCTGAAACCAGAGAATCTTAAGAATGAAGATGTAGGCGGTATGATCAGAAAGGATATACCCAAGGAAAAGTTGGAACCACGCGCCGATAGGACTTTATGTTTAAACGACAAGAGCTGGTTACCCTGCTATGGAGGCTTAAGATTCATGATTATGCATGAATCCCACAAGTTGAAATACTTTATCCATCCCGGTTCAGAAAAGATGTACCAAGACATGAAGAAGCTATATTGTTGGCCAAACATGAAGGCTAACATTGCCACCTATGTTAGCAAGTTCTTGACATGTGTGAGGGTCAAGGTCAAACACTAAAGGCCATCAGGACTGTTAGTACAACCAGCAATACCCGAGTGGAAGTGGGATAATATCACGATGGATTTTATCACCAAACTTCCTAAGTCGTCATACGGTTTTAACACCATCTGGGTGATTGTGGATCGACTGACAAAATCTGCTCACTTCTTGCCAATAAGGGAGAATGATCCATTGGACAAGTTGGCAAGGTTGTACCTGAACAAGATAGTAGAAAGACACGGAATACCTGTTTCAATCATTTGTGATCGTGATGGGAGATTTACATCAAATTTCTGGAGATTATTTCAGAAAGCTTTGGGTACAGAAATTAGTATGAGCACTGTGTATCATCCAGAAACCGACGACCAGAGCGAGAGAACTATCCAAACTCTCGAGGACATGCTACGTGCTTGCGTGATCGATTTTGGCAAGGGATGGGTTAAGCATTTGCCACTAGCCGAGTTTTCATATAACAACAGTTATCACGCTAGCATAAAGGCCGCACCATATGAGGCACTTTATGGCCAAAAATGTCGATCACCTGTGTGCTGGGCTGAAGTTTGAGAAGCTCAACTAACTGGTCCGGAATTGATTCGAGAAACAACGGAAAATATCGTCCTGATCAAGCAGAGAATTCAAGCTGCTCAGGATCGACAAAAGAGCTACGCTGATTTGAAGCAAAAGCCAATGGAGTTCAAAGTTGGGGATAGGGTTATGCTCAAGGTCTCACCTTGGAAAGGGGTTGTACGTTTCGGTAAGCGGGGTAAGTTAAACCCGAGATATGTCGGACCTTTCAAGGTGTTATCCAAAGTTAGGAAAGTTGCCTACAGGCTGGAACTTCCTCAAGAGTTGAGCAGAGTTCACCATACTTTTCATGTGTCTAATCTGAAGAAATGTTACGCCGACGAACCATTAGTCATGCCGTTAGAAGGAATTCATGTTGACGATAAGCTCCAGTTTGTGGAAGAGCCCGTTGAAATCATGGAACGGGAGATCAAACGATTGAAGCGAAGCCGAATACCATTGGTTAAGGTTCGCTGGAACTCTAGGAGAGGTCTTGAGTTTACCTGGGAACGCGAAGATTCGTTCAAACAAAAATACCCACAGCTTTTCACAAACGGGGCTTCGTCATCCACTACAAGATCTTAAGCTTTGAGGACAAAGCTCTTTTAACGGGTAGAGACTGTAACATTTCTCAATTTTAGGTCATTTTACGACTCCTATTTTTTGTCACTATTTATTTTGGTCCGATACGCGTTTACTTTTAAATTAACTTTTAAGCTAAATCGCGTAGACTAGAAATAATCATTTAATGTAAACGGTCATCAAATAAATTAAGGTTTACATCAACCAAGTAATAAATA